>JACEFZ010015178.1:0-22500 GCA_014155875.1 Cepaea nemoralis
TTGAAGCACCATCTACCCTTATTTTATGTCCTATGTTCTACTTTCCTACACCCTCGACCACCATTGTCCAGAGTAGTATCTTGTCTCTGGGATTCCCTACAGCTATATTTGAGATCCATTCTCACCTGCTCAGTTGTACTATCCTTGTCCTCAGTTCCTATGTCTACTTCATGTGCCTCTTCTACTTCGGCTATACTCTCCAATTTAGGTTTTCTTTTGGTAACTACCTCGTTACTGCTTACACTATGTTTCTGGTCCCAATAAACTACTTCCTCTTCTGTACACTCTTTAACTCCTGGCACATTTCCTATGATAAGATCTGCCACTGGTGAGTCCAGAACACACGCTGTCACTCTTCCGGTGATATATGGTGTTACCACTGTGATCACGGCTAATGGGTAAAATTCTACTGTCTCATTAAATGTTATGCATCGCTCAAACTGTCTGCCCCTTCTTGCAGCCCCTCTGCCTTACACCCTTCATCGTTTATCTTCTTATATTTTCTTTCCGGTGAATGCCCTTTCACCTCGTGAACTGTCTATATTGTACGGACACTCATCTTAATGTCAATGACCCAAGGCATGTGTCAGTGGGTGTTGTTGATACCAGGTGTTTCCAATAATCATATCATGCCACTCTGTCCACTGTACGAGTCTGCAACCTCCTTCACTCTGTTCCCTAGTCCATATTAGCCTGCAATGAATCCGTCCTGTTGATTTCGAACTTAAGCATTAAAGTCAGCCATTGCACAATTTAATTTTGAATGGTTGTATTTCTTGAAGGCATTCTCCAAATCATTATAAAATGCATCGATGTTGTCATCACTGCTGTCAGTTGTTGGTGTCAATGTTGGTGTTGATGTTGAGATAAAAAATAAAAGGTTTGCCACTCAACTTTACTAGTAATATTCTGTCTGGTTCTTGGCGAAAAATAAAATCATAATAACCTGAACTGCTGCAAAGATTTGTCAGAACAATGGAGAAGTTAGAGGCCAGGGCTATGATATAATTCCTGATGACACATGGGAAAACACCTACATTAATACACAGGGAGATTCTTTTATTTTAGTCTCCCCTTCATATACTTTAATTCTTTTCAAAATGTAAAACTGGCGTGGACGATTTAAGTGTGGTTGCTCAAATGTTGTTGATCTGCCAAGATTTGAGTGACCGTCCCAAGAGTCTGACAACGGAAATATAGCAAGAGTGAAGAAAATCGTTGACGAGGATCGAAAGCGGCAATTGATGGTGCACAAATTCTTGAGTGAAAAGCACATTAAATATGTCTACACAACAGACTTTTTTTTTTCCTTTACAGGACATCGATGTCAACAGCAGCATTTTTCAGCTGTCTGTTGATTTCTTAGCAAGATTACGCTCAGTAGTTTGCCATTGCTTTCTGAGCGGCCGGCTCCGTTATCCCGCAAGTCACCAGCGGGGGTAGAACCGCTTCCAGTTCTCGCCCGCTACGAGACTCTGCGTGATAAACGGGATTACGGAGAAAGTGGTGTAACCCCTCGGCCAGAGAGACCGGCACACAACAGACTACCATAAGCAAACATTACTGTCAACAGTTACTCACAAAGTGCCGGTTAGAAAATATTGTATGACCAAGCTCACAGTAGATATGACTTCAGTTCACCATTATGACCCCAATTGAAAATTGCCAGCATGCTTTTGAAAATTCCGGTCTTCCCATCTGTCAAACGGAGAGCACATAAATCTGCAAGAACAGTGATTCTGAGTGTTCGTTGAGACGCCAAATGTGTCCCAGTAAAAGATTATCTGCCTCGCGGCAACGTCGTTAAGGGACAGTACTATGCAGATATTCTTAAAAGTCTAAAAAATATGTGAGCTGAAATGATGGATAGCATGCACTCTAAATCTCTCTCTCTCTCTCTCTCTCTCTCTCTCTCTCTCTCTCTCTCTCTCTCTCTCTCTCTCTCTCTCTCTCTCGCTCTCTCTCTTCCAACACACTCTATTCTGCGGATTTGACTCCATCATTAAACAAAAAACTCTCAAAGGAAATCATTTTGGCAGTGATGTAGACGTCATACTGGTATATGATAAATGGTACAATGATAACATTTCAGTTCTCTGGGAAATTTACTTTATAGTCAGCCACCAGCGTTCACAGCAGCAAACTAGCTTTAATAACAGGAAAAAATAAGTAAATTAGTTAAATATATCAGACAATGGACAACAAAAAAATTCACGACCAAGATCACAAAACAGCTCCATCACCAAAGTTACCGACACTGATTAAAGATACCAACACTCATCGAAGATATAAACACTCGTCAAATATATCAACACTCATCAAAAATACTATCACTCATCAAAAATACCATCGCTCATCAAAAATACCATCGCTCAAAAAGATACATACACTCAAATATAGCAACACTCAAATATACCATCACTCATCAAATATACCATCACTCGTCAAATATACCATCGTGTAAGAAGATACCAACACTCAAATATGCCAACCCTCATATATATCAACCCTCAAACATACTGTCACTCATTAAAAATACCATCACTCATCAATTATACCATCACTCATGAAATACGTCAATACTCATCAAATATGTCATCACTCATCACATATACTATCACTCATCAAATATACCATCACTCATCAAATATACCAACTCTGGTAAAAACAAATACCACCACTCATCAAATATACCAACTCTGGTAAAAAAATACCATCACTCGTCAAATATACCATCAGTATAAAATATACGACTTTCTCCGTAATCCCGTATACTCTCTTGAGTAACGTGACGACGGCGAGAATCGGTAGCGGTTCTAGCCGCGTCGGTAACTTAGGGGTATGTGAGCCGGTCGCTCAGAAAGCAATGGCAAACTACTGAGCGTAATCTTGCCAACAAATCAACAATCAGCTGAAAGATGCTGAAGTTGACATCGATGTCCTGTAAAGGATATGCAAACATTTGTAAAATAAATAAATATACAATCACTCATCAAATATACCATCACTCATCAAATATACCAGCGCTTAAGAAGATTAAAAACACTCAAGTATACCAACACTCATCAAACATACTATAGCCCAAGAAAATACCAACGCTCAAATATCCATCCATCCATCTACCCATCATGTGCTATGCCGGTAAGCGTGGGCAGTCATGATTCGCCATTTCACTCGATCACCAGAGTCATGGATCAGCTCCGTGGTCCTGTCTCGACCATACCACGTAGCCAAGCCATCCAGCTATTTACTTCTCTGCCTTCCCCTTGTTCTTTTCCCCTCAATCTTGCCAGTTGTCACCATGTTCTCTAATTTCTTTCTTCTCATAATGTGTCCAACAACTTGTGACAGTCTAAATTTAATGTCTCTAATGCGTTTACGGTATTTATTTGTTTTTTTATAGGATTTGGTCACTGGTTTTCTATCTCAAAAGGATACCAAGACTCATCACATATACCAACACTTATCACATATACCAACTCTCATCAAACTTACCATCACTAACCAAATATACAATCGCCCATCTATATGCCATCACTCATCAAATATACCAACACTCAAATATGTTGTTGTTGTTTGTCCATCAAGAATGATGATGACCATTCATTTCATCCAGTGGGGTTGAAAGTGTGGAGCCGTGAGTTCTAAGATGGCTGATAAGGCCTATTTTGGTTCCAAATATTTTTTGACAATGTGAGTAAAGAATGCTTGACGTTTCTGGAGGAGGATTTCCTGCAGTGGTTTTTCTGTCCTGCCTTTTCTTCACAGCTCTTGCAGTCCTGGTTGCCTCACACGTGACTGCACCCTTGCGTAATGATGCACGCCACGAATTTCGGTCTCTGGCTGCAGTCTCCCAGGTGTCATGATGAACACTCAAATATACCAACACTTAAATATACTATCACTCACCAAATATACCAACACTCATCAAATATACCATCACTCACCAAATATACCATCACTCACCAAATATACCATCACTCACCAAATATACCAACATTCATCAAATATACCATCACTCACCAAATATACCATCACTCACCAAATATACCAACTCTCATGAAAAAAAATTACGATAACCCAAAAACCTCATCATTATTATGTGACATGCCGATAAGCGTAGGCGGTCATGTTCTGCCATCTTACACGATCACCAGAGTCGTGGATCAGCTCTGTGTTCTTGACTCGATCATAACCCGTGGCCAAGCCATCCAGGAAATTTCTTCTCTGCCTTCCCCGTTTTCTTTTCCCTTCGATCTTGCCAGTTGTCACCATGTTCTCCAATTCATTTCTTCTCATAACGTGCCCCAAAAATTGTGACAGTCTACGTATAATTTCTCTAATCAGTTTACGGTCTTACGTTTGTTTCTTGTAGGGCTTGATCAATGGGTTTTCTATCTAAAAAGTATACCAATACTAATCACATATAACAACACTTATCACATATACCAACACTCATCAAATATACAATCACTCCCCAAAATATACCAAAACTCATGAAATATACTATCACTCATCACATGTACTATAACTAAAGAAGATATCAACACGCAAATATACCAACTCTCATCAAATATACTATCACTCACCAAATATACAATCACCCATCAATATGCCATCACTCATCAAATATACCAAAACTAAAATATACCATCACTCACCAAATATACAAACACTCAAATGTACCATCACTCACCAAATATACCAACACTCAAATATACCATCACTCACCAAATATACAATCATTCAAGAAGATATCAACACCCATCAAATATACCAACACTCAAATATACCATCACTCATTAAATATACCAACACTTATAAAATATACCAACACTCATCAAATATACCAACACTCATCAAATATACCAACACTCAATATACCATCACTAACCAAATATACAATCATTCATCAAATATGTCATCAGCATTAAATATATCATCACTCAAATACACTATCACTCATCAAATATACCATCACTCTAGAAGATACCATCACTCTAGAAGACATCAACACTCAAATATATAATCACTCATCAAACATACCAATACCGACACTTATCAAATATACCAATACTCATTAAATATACCAACACTCGCCAAATGTACCAACACTCATCAAATATACCAACAAGCAAATATACTTTCATTCAATAAGATAGCAACACTCATCAAATATACCATCAGTCATGAAATATGCCAACACTTATCAAATATACCAACTCTCAAATATCTATCCATCCATCCATCCATCCATCATGTGCCTTGTCGATAAGCGTGGGTGGTCATGTTCTGCCATCTAACTTGATCACCAGAGTCGTGGATCAGCTCCGTGTTCCTGTCTTGACCATGCCATGTGGCCAAGCCATCCAGGTATTTACTTCTCGGCCTTTGTCTTGGTCTCTTCCCTTCTATCTTGCCAGTTGTTACCAAGTTCTCCAAGTCATTTCGTTTCATAACATGCCCCAAAAATTTTGACTGTCTACGTCTAATGACTCTAATCAGTTTACGATCTTCATTTGTTTCTTGAAGGACTTGTTCATTGGTCTTTCTGTCTGTCCATAGTATTCTTTGCATTTTCCTCAGAAACCACATTTCCACAGTCATCAGCTGTTTTTCAGCTTCACGATTCACATCCATACAAAAGTATAAGTTCTATGTAGCACTTCAACACTCTTTTTTATCTAGCTTAAGAATGGAGGTGGAGGCGGTCAGTGCAGCTTTCCGCTGGATAGAAAACACGATACATACACATATTGTGATTGTAACTGACTCAGAAAGCATGCTGAGGAGGGTGAGAACAGGCAAGCTTCGTGCAGAGTGGCTTGCTTTGCTTCGGAGGTCACGGGTAGCAAGCATCACCTGGATCTTTTCTCCTGGGCATGCCGATGTGCTGGGGAATGAACAGGCGGACAGATTGGCTGGCTCGGCAGAACTTGGTGGAGTATTGATGCATGACAAGGCAGATGTGGTTGCGGCCTTGTGGGAGCACGTGTACACCTCGGAGGAGCAAATGGATCACCATAGTCTGGTTAGAATGAGGCAGCGAGGAGTGACGAGGGGATCTGGCCGACGCTCGACGCTCAGAGGAAAGGCGAGACGGACATATAATCAAATTGCTACTGGAACTATTAGTGTTGGAACTCTTCGCTGGTTGCTGAGGATGGGGACGGAGCGCTTATGGGAATGTCCCGAATGCTGTGATGTCGGTTCCTAGATCAATCAATCAATCAATAAATCTTTTTTTGTTTCAATTAATATCTTTTTATTGGTCATTATGTTTTTCATCTCGCAAAAGGCTATCTTCACAATGGCAATTCTTTCGCTAATCTCTTCAAGGCATCTCCCATCAGATATTGTGACAGTTCCGAGATAACTGTATCGATTCACTTGCTTAAGAATATGCCCATTTACTCGTATATCACATTGTGGTATTTCCTTCTTCCCGGTGACGACCATAATCTATGTCTTCTTAATATTCAGTTCTAACCTTAGTTGTTCACAGTGTGCAACAACCGCATCTACTAAATTTTGCAGGTCCTGTTCATCAACACTCATCAAATATGCCAAAATGAAGACGATACCATCGGGTAGGAGAAACACAGGTGACACAAACAGATCGACATCGGCACACACAAGGGAGTTTCCACAAGGTTGTCAACACTTTAGACACAGAATGTAGAGTGTGTCGGTTATTTGTCAGAACGGGAGGCAGCTGGAAACTATGAGGAGAAATGGTGCAATAGTGTACACAGATGGTTATTTGCAATTCTGGAATGGAATCTCGATGGACGTTCTCAGCAAGAGTAAAGGGGAAGGTTGCAGCTGAGCACAATATATCCTACAGGTCTACTCCCTGATATATGAAGGTTGGGGTAGTAGCCCACACGTCAGCTTTGAGTTGGGTAGCGGGTAATAATGCTACCCACAGATATCACGGTGTGTGATTGTCAGTCTGTATTGCGTAAAATTCAAAATGGTCTTTGTGGTATGCGTGGATACCAGTTACTGACATAGTGTGTAGGTCTATTTGTGTTACATGTGTAGGTCTATTTGTGTCACCCGTGAAGGTCTATTTATGTCACCTGTGTAGGTCTATTCGTGCCACCTGTGTAGGTATATTTGTGTCACCTGTGAAGGTCTATTTATGACACCTGTGTAGGTCTATTCGTGCCACCTGTGTAGGTCTATTTGTGTCACATGTGAAGGTCTATTTGTGTCACATGTGCAGTTCTATTTGTGTCACCTGTGAAAGTCTATTTGTGTCACCTGTGCAGTTATATTTGTGTCACATGTGTAGGTCTATTTGTGTCACCAGTGCAGTTCTATTTGTGTCACATGTGTAGGTCTATTTGTGTCACCTGTGAAGGTCTATTTGTGTCACATGTGAAGGTCTATTTGCCTCACCTGTGCAGTTCTATTTGTGTCACCTGTGAAGGTCTATTTGTGTCACCTGTGCAGGTCTATTTGTGACATATGTGTAGGTATATTTGCGTCACCTCTTCAGGTCTATTCCATCTGCTCTTTCAGATTTCTACCAAGGGGTTTCTATCTTGCGCAACATGCACACGAGACCTCCGTTTTCACCCTTGTTCGAAAAGGCTAGGCACCCAGTCCACTACCCCAGAATAAAAGATGTGATATAGATCTTTTTACTTAATTTATTTTATAAAAATATAGTCTATTTCATAAAATGAACCGGGTCTGCGCAAGCCAGATGTGTATGTGGTAACCTTACGTCCTCCGTTCCAAAATCAATTTAACTGGACAAGTAAAAATCACAATCAAGGACCTGAATACAGTCGTGCCCACTCGATCCCAGATGAGTTTATTTGTTCAACTGTGCGTACACAAGCAGGCATTTGAATAGAGTCCTGCACACCTCGTTCCACACGCAAGCATCTGAAGGGAATACACGCCTCTAGAGTACCGGCTCTACACACGCACAAGAGAATGTTTATCTCAATTTCTTTGAAGAAGAAACCATCTCATGTCACCATGACCGACATGCGAAAACTCAGATGAGCTGGGATTGTTCACAAGAAATAGAAAAGCGCATTCAAGTACAATTTCAACAACAGCGGCAGCAACAGCATCAACAAGAACACCATCATCAATAATAACAACAATATAAACATCTTCATCAACAGCCTAAACAACATCACATAACTATCAACAAAATAAAGAATATCATTATCAACAACAGAAACATCAGCAGTAACATCAACAAAACATCATTAACAACATTAACAGCGTGAACCACGGCAACAAGCACATTAACATCAACAACATTAACAACAGAAGCCACCCACAACAACATAAACAACCTTAACAACAACAACAACAACAACACCAAGCACCGGGATCATGACTCGTCACTTTTGCACCTGCAACCTGCAAGCAGAGGTCACGCAGGACATGCCGTGTTCTCACGCAATGAATAAATCAACAATATGAACAGCGTCAGCTCTACAAGATCATAGTCCCAGTGACATAATGAACGGTTCGCCCATGAAGCCTTCAGTTCCCAGACAAACATAATTCAAGACGACGGCATCAACAACAGCACCACGAACACGACAACAACAACACATCTATATTCAACAACTCCTACATTTAGGATTCAGCTACAAGCAACAATTAATGTACTATTCAAAATAATAATGTAGGGCATCAATTGTGAAGAGGGATGTTCAGAATGCTCTTAACAATATGAAAACTGACAAGACCCCCAGTTCAGAAACATCACAACAGAAATGATAAATGCCTTAGAAGAATATGGGATAGACCAAGTCACCAGACTGCTGAACACAGTAAATGATACTGGAGATAAACCTCCTGAATTATGTAATTCTGTATTTATTGCAACCCCAAAGAAATCAGAAGCCGTGGAATGTGATCAACATCTAACAATTAGTATAATGAGCCACATCACAAAGATTTTACTAAGAATTATCATGCACAATGTTAGGAAGAAAATATAACCCGAAATAGGAGAAGAACAATGTGGGTTTGTAGAATTAATGCTGTGTATATGCTGAGAACATTAATTGAACATTCCATAGAAGTAAACAAAGACCAACATCTTTGCTTTATTGACTACACAAAGGCTTTTGATAAAGTAAGATATGTCAACATGATAAAGATGCTTGCAGATCTACAAATTGATGGGAAAGACCTTAGACATGTAACAAACATATATTGCAAACAACAAGCTGCCATAAAGATTGATAATAAAGTAGGTCAATATCAGCCTATTAAGAGAGGTGTGAGGCAGGGATATGTATTGTCTCCAGATCTTTTTTCCCTCTACGGTGAAAATATTTTCAGAAATATAGAATATATGAAAGGAATCAACATTGGGAGACATAAAATCAATAAAATTAGATATACATATGATACAGTATTGATTGCAGACAATGAATAGGATCTGCAACATTTAGTAGATGCAGTTGTTGCACACAGTGAACAACTAGGTTTAGAATAAATTGTAAGAAGACACACGATTATGGTCGTCACTAGAAAGAAGGAAATACCACAAGGTAATATACAAGTACATGGGAATATTCTTAAACAAGTGAATCGGTACAATTATCTCGGAACAGTCATAACATCTGATGGGAGATGCCTTGAAGAGATTAGAACAAAAATAGCCGTGGCGAAGGTAGCCGTTTGCAAGATGAAAAACAAACTGACTAATACAACGATGTCAATTGCAACGAGAAAAAGTGTGTTGAGGTGCTACATAAATCCTGTACTTTGGTACGGATGTGAAGCGTGGACAATGAGCAGACGTGCTGAAACACATCTGATGAAAATGTGGATTCTGAGAAAAATGCAAAGAAAACCATGGACAGACCCATAAAAAAAAACCAAAAATAAATCAATGACCAAGTCCTACAAGAAGCAAATGAAAATTGTACACTGGTTAGAGAAATTGGACGTAGGCAGTCAAAATGCTTTGGTCATGTTATGAGAAGAAATAAATTGGAGAACTTGATGGCAACTGACAAGATCGAGAGGAAGGGAACAAGGGGAAGATGGAGAAGTAAATACCTGGATATCTTCGCCACGTGGTTTGGTCGAGACAAGAACACTGAGCTGATCCACGACTCTGGTGATCGAGTGAGATGGCGAATCATGACCGCCCACGCTTACTAGGCGATTTGTACGTTCAGTAGCTCACCATTACATCCTGAACGATGCACGAGCACACCATCGGAATCAGTGCATTGTGGTCTGATTTCGAAACCTCGACTCGGTATGTCGGGTAACTGTAACAGGCGTTCACTGCCCCTAAGCCACAGCGCTGGATCTGGGTATTATTAAACTGTAGATATTATAACACTAGATTTACGTGCTAACTGTAGAAAGTATAACACTGGATATCCGTGCGAACAGTAAATATTACAACACCAGGATATACATGCTAAATGTAAATATTCTAAATCTAGGATATACGTGCTAACTGTAGATATTATAACACAGGATATACATGCTAAATGTAAATATTATAACACAAGGATATACGTGCTAACTGTAAATATTATAACAGCAGGATATACGTGCTAACTGTAAATATTATAACACAGGATATACATGCTAACTGTAATTATTATAACACATGATAATATTATAACACAGGATATAATTGCTAACTGTAGAAAGTATAACGCGGGATATACGTGCTAAGAGTAAATATTATAACACAGGATACACATGCTAAATGTAAATATTATAACACAGGATATACGTGCTAAGAGTAAATATTATAACACCAGGATATACGTGCTAGCTGTAAATATAACACCAGGATATACGTGCTAGCTGTAAATATTATTACACTGGAATATACGTGCTAACCGTAGATAATATAACACTAGATATACGTGCTAACTGTAGATATAATATAACACCAGGATATACGTGCTAACTGTGGGATATTATAACACCATGATATAGTGCTAACTGTAAGTATTATAACACTAGATATACGTGCTAACTGTAGATATTATAACACTAGATATACTTGCTAACTGTAGATATTATAACACTAGATATACTTGCTAACTGTAGATATTATAACACTAGATATACTTGCTAACTGTAGATATTATAACACTAGATATACGTGCTAACTGTACATATTATAACACTAGATATACGTGCTTACTGTAGATATTATAACACTAGATATACATGCTTACTGTAGATATTATAACACCAGGATATACGTGCTAACTATATATATTATAACACTGGGATATACGTGCTGACTGTAGATATTACAATACTAAATAAACATGCTAACTGTTGATATTATGACACTAGATATATGCGCTACCTGTAGATATTATAACATCAGGATATATGTGCTAACTGTAGATATTATAACACTAGATATTTATGCTAACAGCAGATATTATAACACTAGATATTCATGCTAACCGTAGACATTATAACACTAAATATTTATGCTAACAGCAGATATTATAACACTAGATATTTATGCTAACAGCAGATATTATAACACTAGATATTTATGCTAACAGCAGATATTATAACACTAGATATTTATGCTAACAGCAGATATTATAACACTAGATATTTATGCTAACAGCAGATATTATAACACTAGATATTCATGCTAACCGTAGACATTATAACACTAAATATTTATGCTAACAGCAGATATTATAACACTAGATATTTATGCTAACAGCAGATATTATAACACTAGATATTTATGCTAACAGCAGATATTATAACACTAGATATTTATGCTAACAGCAGGTATTATAACACTAGATATGTATGTTAACAGCAGATATTATAACACTAGATATTTATGCTAACAGCAGATATTATAACACTAGATATTTATGCTAACAGCAGATATTATAACACTAGATATTTATGCTAACAGCAGATATTATAATACTAGATATTTATGCTAACAGCAGATATTATAACACTAGATATTTATGCTAACAGCAGATATTATAACACTAGATATTTATGCTAACAGCAGATATTATAACACTAGATATTTATGCTAACAGCAGATATTATAACACTAGATATTTATGCTAACAGCAGATATTATAACACTAGATATTTATGCTAATAGCAGATATTATAACACTAGATATTTATGCTAACAGCAGATATTATAACACTGGATATTTATGCTAACAGCAGATATTATAACACTGGATATTAATGCTAACAGCAGATATTATAACACTAGATATTTATGCTAACAGCAGATATTATAACACTAGATATTTATGCTAACAGCAGATATTATAACGCTAGATATTTATGCTAACAGCAGATATTATAACACTAGATATTTATGCTAACAGCAGATATTATAACACTAGATATTTATGCTAACAGCAGATATTATAACACTAGATATTTATGCTAACAGCAGATATTATAACACAAGATATTTATGCTAACAGCAGATATTATAACACTAGATATTCATGCTAACCGTAGACATTATAACATTAGATATTTATACTAACAGCAGATATTATAACACTAGATATTTATGCTAACAGCAGATATTATAACACTAGATATTCATGCTAACCGTAGACATTATAACACTAGATATTCGTGCTAACTGTAGATATTATACCACAAGGATATACGTGCTAACTGTAAATATTATAACAGGATATACGTGCTAACTGTAGATATTATAACACAGGAAATATGTACTTACTATGGGTATAATAAGGCAGGAAATTTGTGTTTACTGGGGGTAATGTAAGGCTGGAAATCGTGCTTACTGTAGGAAATAAAATACCTACTTGCTGTGTGTATTATCAGACAGAAAATACCTGTTAAATGTTGGTCCTATAAGAAAGGAAATAGTTTTGAATGTTGGTATTATAAGACAGAAAATATGTGCTTACTGTAGGTATTATAAGACAAAAAAATGCATGCTTAGTTGTAAATATTATAAGACAAGAAATGCATGCTTACTATGGTTATTTTAAGATAGGAAATACGTGTTAAATGTTGTTATTTTAAGACATGCTTATTGTGGGTAGTATGAGACAGGAAATACGTGCTTACTGTGGGTATTATAAGGCATGAAATACGTGACGACTGTGGTTAATACAAGACAACCAATACATAACTACCCTGCAGGCCCAACGCGACGTGGAATTACTCGACAGGAAATGCGTCACCAACGTGTGTATTACTAGACAGGAAATAAGTTCAAACTGCGAGCAACTCAAATTACTCAGAAACCAGCACGAAGAGGTACACACAAACAAGGATTCCTGAGTCTATTAGAAGACACTAAAGTACATCAATCCATGATGTCTGTGTACTTTATTTAATAACAGAAACCTAAAAGTACAAGACAAACATACGGGAGCAGGAATAGAGAAATCCTACACTGCAAATAACGCACACAAATATACACAAAGAGCACGGAATGTCTGGGATCAAAACAGGAAGTGATAGGTGACTGTTGACCTCGCTATATGGGAGGTTTGCGTACATGATCGCTGAGATAAAACACCACAGGAGGTATTAAATTGTGGAAATGGAATACGAGAGATGTACGTTGATTATAACACGAGAAATATTAGTTGATTACAATAGTACGCCCGACATTTTCAATCATAATTACAGAGTAAATAACAGGTTTCTGAAGGAGATTTAAATCGCGAACCTTTCATTCCCATAAAATAAAGACAGTTCGAACGTTTATCACACGGCAAGCTATAATTTGATGGTATCAAAGACAATTTCAGCCAACACTATACAGCACACACCCATGCACGCCCAGACAGACAGACAGACAGATAATGATATAGAAAGACAATCAGTGAAACATACAGCAAGATATTCGACAGGTTAACCTTCTCGGGGATAGAGGATTCACAAACCATATAACCAACCTGGAAGTGAGCTGAGTTGAGCTAAGTTCGAGTTAAGTTGACTTGTGTTGAGTTAAGTCAGGAACCGACATCCCATCACTCCAGACATTCCCATACGCTCTACGTTGTCATCTTCAACAGTCAGCGAAGAATCAAAATACTAATGTACGGTACCAGTTGTGGTCTGATTATATGTCCGTCTGGTCTGTCCTCGGAGTAATTATGAGTGTCAGAAAGGCCGACATTTCAGCCGCTGCAGCACCATTCTCTCCAGACCATGATGATTGCTGTGTTCTGCCACACTATACACATAATCCCACACTATACACATAATCCCACACTATACACATAATCCCACACTATACACATAATCCCATACTATACACATAATCCCACACTATACACATAACCCCACACTATACACATAATCCCACACTATACACATAATCCCAAATGTCCCTGACCACATCTGCCCCAGCATGCACCAGTACCCCACCCGAAGATGCAGACCCAGCCAATCCGTCCGACTGTTATTTTCCCACCACACCAGCATGTCCTGGTGTAAAAAATCCAAAAGATGCTCCCTATATGGATCTTTCAGAGCTATAGGCGGACGCCCATACCTTCCAGCCAATTAGGCAAACGTGACAGTTTATGCACAGACATGCAATACTTACCGGGCAAACGTGATAGAGTGTCATCTACAGACAAGCAATGCTTATTTGGCAAAAGTGATAGAGTGTCATACACAGACAAGCAATACTTACCTGGCAAACGTAATAGAGTGTCATGCACAGACATGCTACACTTACCTGGCAAATGCCTGTTGTGTTGAGGAGAGGAGCATGAACTCTGTGCAGCCAAACAATGAACAAGGCAATCAGGAAGATGGTGTCCCCTAAACATTTAGCTGCCAGGTACAGACAACAGGAAGTCGTCCTTAAACGCTTGGACATGAACACGTGGCTTGCTAGGGTGTTCCCCAGTATTCCTTGAAATAACAAACACATGGCTACGTTAGATCAGGTCAGGCTTTCAATATTAACTCATAAAGCTAACATGTTACAAGATGAAAACCGAGAGGCATTCATTTCATTGCACCGTGTTTTACCACAACTGGCTTGGTCTCTCTCCACGGAATGGCGGGCCGCCTACCGAGAAGCCTCGCACAAAACACGAACTCCATAGCTCTCACGGGGCCTCCGGAAAACTGCACTGATTACCTGAACGACGGAGCTAGAAACCAAACACACGACCTTCACAGCACCGAGGCAGACAGTCTTGACCACTGGGCTACAGAGACCGTCTCTCACATTCAGCGTACACTTTAACTGTCTGTATGTGGTATATGTTGTTCCGTCTTTCTGTCTGCCTGACTGTCTATTTTCTCCGTTTGCCTGCCTGTTGGTGAGTGTATGTGTGTGTATTTGTCGGTCTGGATGTTGTGCCATGTTGGAAGATATTAACATTGATGGGAAAGATCTCAGAATAATAAAAAAATATTTACTTGGAATAAAACAACAGCAATTAAAATTGGAAATAAAGAAGGACATCAGGAACACATAAAGTTGGGAGTAAGACAGGGATGTGTTTTGTCACCAGATCTCTTCTTCCTTTATAGCGAAGTGTTAATGAGAGAGATCAAAGAAAAGCCAGGAATAATATTTGGAGGTTATAATATAAGTAATATACGCTATGCAGATGACACAGTATTGATAACGGATAATGCAACAGATCTACAGCAAATGTTGCACATTGTAGTAACAGAGAGTGCAAAGAAAGGACTCTCCTTGAATATCAAGAAAACAGTAACAATGGTGATATCAAAGAAACAGGTGACACACAAATGTGAAATAGAGATAGCAGGGAAAATTCTTCACCAATTGGATAGTTTTAAATATCTAGGGACATTTATAACATCTGATGGAAGGTGCACAACAGAGATTAAGAGCATAATAGGGCAAGCAAAGGCTACATTTCAAAACATGAAGAATATCTTACGCAATAAATCGCTATCATTGAATGTAAGAAAGAGAGTGCTAAAGAGCTAGATAGAACCTGTTTTGCTGTATGGCTGTGAATCTTGGAATATAAATGAACAAATTAGGAAGAGATTAGAAGCAACAGAGATGTGGTTCCTTAGACGAATGTTGCGAATTCCTTGACTGCCAAAGTAACTAACGACGAGTTCCTTAAAGAGACTGGCGAAACTAGAACACTATATCATTGGCACCTTGATGTCTTGACAGACGATAGTTTGTAAGGGATGGAGTTACTGCCTCTCCATAGCACAAAGCCTGGGCTAAATTATAGAGATCATGTGTTGCCCATGCAGCATGATCCCTCTCTCGGCCTGCCTAGTTCACTCCAGAGAAATGGTAACACCAATATATCTGGAACAAGACAAGCTGCAGAAGCTGCCGCATCAGCAAAGCAATGCTCTAAATGTCCGCCTGTCGGAGCTTCGATCCTAGACCAGCTGCCAACCAAGGCTTAGGGCCTAATCTGCCCTTCCATGACATTTTGTCTTTAGGATGCATTTCCTAGCACCAGGATAAGACTTGTACCCTCCCAATTACGATCTTCCGCCCGAAGCCGTTGGCACAATGTGGGGTGTCAGGTTTTGTAAGCGCCGCCCAACATTAGGCGCTGACAGAAAGCAGGTAGTACCGTCTACTGTCATACGGTAGCTCAGTCATATCTGACTAAGACCTGACACAAAGAACACTATATACAACAATAAGAAAGAGACAAACAGCTTTTTTTTGGGGTCATGTCATGCGAAGAGGGGTATTGGAGAACATCGTAACAACTGGAAAGATCGAGGGGAAGAGAGGCAGAGACAGACCACGAGAAATGATGCTGGATGTATTGCCACGGTGGCATGGAGGAATATCAACGGCAGAGTTTATCCAGAAAACCAAAGACCGAGATCTGTGGAGAGTCATGAACGCCTACGCCAGTCGGCATGGCACTTGATGATGATGATGTTGTGCCAGAATCTCTAGGCATGCATACATGTCCTGGTCCGTCTACTTTATAAGATGTAGACGTAGTTCTCATGAACATAAACACAGAGATCACAACAGTATATTGCTCGATTTATTGCCTGGCATATTTCGCTGCGCATTGGCTGGGGCATATAGAAAGAATGGAAGATAATAGGGAAACAAAACTCGCTTACACTAAAGAAATAAATGACCGTAGACCCCGAGGTAGACAAAGAAGACGGTGGAGAGATAATATATATATATATATATATATATATATATATATATATATATATATATATATATATATATATATATATATATATATATATATATATAGACCCCGAGGTAGACCAAGAAGACGGTGGAGAAATAATATATAAACAGACCTACAAGCACTTGGAATCAACGACTGGCAAGAGAAGGTCAACCAGAGAGACGAATAGAGACGGCTTGTATCTGCAGCAAAAACCCTCAATGGCTCGGAAAGCTGAAGAAGAAGAAGATATTTCCCTGCATCTCGTCATGTGTATACTGCAGAGTTATTTATTATAAGATGCCAGTAAATATATGTGGAATGCAATAATTACAATACACAGTCACTGATATTGTTCGAATGTGGGGCGTTGTTTAATCCAATAGCATTTAAAAAGAAGGATTTCTGCATGCTCAAAATTGGTTCCAACCGCCTAATTGTTAAAGTCACGATATATTTGAGCAATCGTTTATTGTTCGTTGAATACATTATACGAAACATCTTTTTGTTTGTTAACTTTATGGCCGCAGTTTAGCAGCTGTTGTGAGATGGTTTGGAGTTGTATAGCCTTATACTGCACATGAATTCCTCTCTTTTTCACCCATACTGGCATATATTTGGTTTCTCGATGAGCTAATTGTCTTTCCGTTCTCCCTTTGTAAGTTGCTTGGCACGTACATTAGAATTGTTAAATACAGTTTGATTTGGTGTACAGAGACAAAGGTTCTTTCACAGATGGAGTAGGTCTCAGGTGATCTTATATCTGATAATTAGTTGAGCAGCAAGGAATGTTCGATTAATTGATGTTGTAAGTCGGTCGTGTTTTCGTTTCATTAATCGTCCTCTCGAAAAGTTAGCTGAAGAAACACTTGCAGCTTGGGAGCCGAAGATTCTGTAGGCTCGGCTGCAATGATGCTTGATGAATTCGGCTAGATGTCTATTAGATTTCAGGGGTTGGTTAAGAGTGTCTAGTTCTACTCTTAATGTGTCGTAGGAGCAAATCTTTCTTGCTCGATTGAACAGGGTCCGTACCAGGCCACGCTTGTACTGGATAGGTGCAAGGCTATTAAAATTCAGGTATTGGTCCATCCATGTTTCCTTTCGATGGATTGGTCTGTGGATGCTACCGCCTACTCGAAGTCGAATTACAATGTCTAGAAACCATAAGGAGTTATTGCTGTTCGTGGTCGGTTGACAAGGAAATGTTACTTGTAGGTTTGGTTCATGGTGGAGTGGAATGATTCTGATTGTTGTCGGATCTCTGTGATGATGAATATATCATCCACATACCGGGATTATAGAACCAGGTCCTTAATCTTCAAAGTTCTGTGATGTCCCAAAGATGTCCGCTAGGATGGGGTCTAGCTACGATCACTCCTTCAGTCTGGCGATAGGATTTTTAACTCCAAGCTCATCTCTCAAACAGCTGCTAATTTGCGACATAAAGTTCATAAAGAAAAACGCCTGTATTAGCTTATGTGTATTTTTCATGGGCTCTCACTTCAATATTTCTGGTTTGCCTTTTAATAAATGTGCTTGTTTATTTGTTGTATTCTACTATTGTTAAGGGTTTTCGAAGTTATCAATGTTTTATGTTTCGCTCCCATTTCTAAGGACGTCTATACATAATTCGCTCCAAATGCTTGTAACCTTCGCCAACCATCTTCAGTACTCAATTGGGTTAATTGTTGCAGGACGTAGTACTTATCAGAGAATGTCACCATAAATTACATTCGGCTAATTGTTGCAAGACATGATAATTGTCAGAGACTGTCATCATAAATCGTACATTGGTTTCATAGATGTTAATAAATGTATTGATTTCTAAGTTTTTAGATGTTATGTGTCGCTTGTATTTCAAATTTGTTTTACTTTATTTTCAAGTTTGTGGTTCTAAATGTTGCCGTTAGTCTCAATGCTTCACCCTCTACTGGTGCTTTGTCTGCATACTTAGGTAACTCCTTCACTGTGAGGAGCATTTCCTCTTTATGCCGAGAAAATAGCATTGTTACACCTGTGTTTAGAGGCTTTTTATTTCCTCCGTTCCATCTTCTTTCGCGGGATACCAAACTTCTAATCTTTTAATATTTCCTTTCGCCTACCAGTTGTGCTGTCTTTCCCAATTCATGCATAGTTTTCAGGTGCGGCTTATAGGAGGTTTTCCTACGTGAAAGAGGGTAGGTAAGTCGGCGATCCAGATTCCTTGCGGCTTTCTCCACACCGCGACATAATGCTTCCATGAGAAGATCAGTAAGTCATATTGTAATATTGGCTGGCTGGTTTATTCCCCCCCCCCCCCTTCTTTATCTTTAGACTTGTTGGTGATTGGCTGGATTGTACATATACAGAGTTCTACAAGACGAGTTGCCAGTACCACGCCAACCTTCTTTAGTCGCCTCTTACGACATGCCATGGCAGGTTACAATGTCTTCTTGTTATTGTTTCCGTTCGCTCGCTTTAAATTCAAGCGTAGTCTAAACACGTGATACTATTTCTAGTGCAGTGGACTGATTTTTCCGTATTTTGCGTGTTTTTCGCCATCAGATTTATCCCTCCGACTTCTGAGGTACTTGTAATTTACGTCCCCTAGTCAAGGACGAGAAGTCAACATTTCAGTCCTTCTGACCTGCGTAGGGGTTGAATCCGCTACTTTGGATTCAGCACACTGGATGTTTAAGAACGAGCGCTCTTATCCATTGAGCCAGGCTGACACAAAGTTGTTATTCTGTGCTCTAGCACGGGCAGATATCTTGTCATCATTCATCAAGTGCCTTGCCGGCTGGCCTGGGCAACATGCTTCTCCACAAATTGCAATCTCCGATGGCATGGATCAATTCAGTGTGTTGACTTACTTCGTGCCATGACACAAGACTGTCAAGAATTCTCTCACTCTGCCTTGCTCTATCTCTCCTTCCATAATTATTTCTGGTTGTCACATGTTCCATTATTTGTCTCCTGATTTACTTCTTGTACATTACCTCTTGCCACATCTCATCGCATCTTGTATCTTGCGGTGTCGAGGTGAAGTATAAAGAGCGGGAGAGGTCCATTTATGTGTTTCAAACATCGTGATTCCCATGGATTTTGCCATTCGCTCTGTCCTCTTGTACTAACATGAAATTCAGATATTGATTGCAATATTGTGACGTTTACGAAGGGACATAAGTGAACTGATATCAACATCTACTGATAAGCAACATGCAATGCAACTTGGAGATATACACCACGCCATTTACGCAGAGAAATCAATTTCAAGTAGAATACGCCAGAAACCCAATAGAAGATTTACTATAGTGCTATAGACTTGTGGCAACAGATAAAAAGCAAGAAGAACGAAATATTGGGAGAATCCTTGGGGAAATAAGAGCATATTTACTGCATTGATTACACCAGAATCTACAAGAAAGAAAACACAGAAAAGCAGATAAATAAACAGAAATCCGGAGCTCTGAATGCAATATCCCATAGAAATATACATAATCTCATTTAAATTGTGAAAGGAGGATTAGAGGGTTGAGATCATTTGGCAAAAGAAGCAAACGAGGATACAGCAACCTGACATCTCTGTGTTAGGGCATCATAAAAGTATTGGCAGTTGTTTTCTGAGGAGTTGTGTAGTATTTTTAGCATTGCTAAATAAGGAGTTTTATTTGTTATAAATCAAACGAATACTAGTAGATCCTGATAATTACAACCCAGAATATAATATCAGACAATTATAAGCAACCCAAATGAATTAAACTTTAAAGAATATATTTGGGAACTAATGAACATTCAAGATCACGTGAGCAAGTGGACCGAATTCTATGAGGCACTTTTTATTCAACCGCCCCATAAAGATTCTCTAGATGTCCTGAAAGCAGAAGTAGAGCCAAAAAATAGAGCCAGCTATAAAACATCTCATAACCAATCAAGTTAATGAGCAATTAAACTCGAGAAGAAGCTTCCAGCGAAGACAGTTTTTCGTCAAACATTATTGAAGCAGAAATAAACACATGACGTGAATTAGCGACATTATAAATAACCGTTATGCTTTCTTTATGTAAACTTAAAGTAAACCCCAAAGAACACCAAGTTAGACCTAGCATTACTAAAAACAGACAAAGAAATTAGAGAAAGCTACAATGTTACTGTAAAGAAGAGCTATAATGCCACAGGAGATAATACAGACTATTGATGTGCAATGGAACATGTTGCGGGAATCAGTGCAACAGATATCAAGTGAGATCATTCCACCTAAACATAGAATTGCAAAAAAAGAAATGGATGACAGATGACATTTTGCAGATGATGGACTAAAGAAGAAAGAAAAAGTAAGATAAAGAAGAATATAATTGAATACATAAAAGAAATAGTAAATAAATGCAAAGTGGCTACAGAATTATGGCTGAATCAACAGTGCATGGAAATTTGGACAAACTATGGAAAAGGCACACATTCCATGTATCAACAAATAAATGCAATAAAGGTACGAAAACAGGAAATACCATTAGATGTTTAAAATCGATGAACTGTGTAATATTGAAGGGACAAGATGATATAGTCAATAGATGGACGAAATATCTGGAAGAGCTGTATGATGTTAGGAGACCAGGATTAAATATTCAAAACAATACTGAGGGTCCACCAATACTTGCAGCGGAAGTTGAAGATGTATTACATCGCATGAAGAAAGGAAAAGCATCCGCTCCGGACAACATTACATTGGAGGATATTTAAGATCTGCGTGATTTTGAAATCAAAATATTGGCAAAATTTCTAAGTGACATCTACACTAGTGCGTACATTCCTAGTGACCTATTGAAATCCATATTTATAGCTCTGCCAAATAAACAGACGCTTTAGAATGCAAAAAGCATCGCACAATAAGTCTTATGAGTCACATGACAAAGCTGTTACTCAGAATAATTATGAAAAGAATAAGACACAAGACCTAAAAAAAAAAAAAATGAAAATCGTACACTGATTAGAGAAATTAGACGCAGACAATCAAAATTTGTTGGTCACGTTATGAGAAGAAATAAATTGGAGAACTTGATGACAACTGGCAAGATCGAGATGAAGAGAACAAGGGGAAGACAGAGAAGTAAATACCTGGATGGCTTGGTCATGTGGCATGGTCGAGACAAGACATTGAGCTGATCCACGACTCTGGTGATCGAGTGAGATCCGCGAATCATAATCGCCCATGATTATCGGTATGGCAATTGATGAATAAATGAAGAAATTAAACCACAAATTAGTGATGAACAGTGTAGATTTGTTAAGGGAAAGGGTACAAACAACGCTGTATATCTATCTATCTATCTATCTATCTATCTATCTATCTATCTATCTATCT
>JACEFZ010015178.1:25000-62500 GCA_014155875.1 Cepaea nemoralis
AAGAAAGTGATAAAATGAGCCTTAATCTGAATATTAGCAAGGCATAAGTCATGGTGTTCTCCCTAGCCTAGGAGCGACTTTCTCCGTAATCACGTATACTCTGGTGAGTAACGTGACGACGGCGGGAATCGGTAGCGGTTCTAATCGCGTCTGTAACTTACGGGGTATGTGAGCCGGTCGCTCAGAAAGCAATGGCAAACTACTGAGCGTAATCTTGCCAAGAAATCAACAATCAGCTGAAAGATGCTGATGTTGACAGCGATGTCCTGTAAAGGATATGCAAACATTTTAATAAGTCATGGTGATATCAAAGTGACTCTGGTGATCGAGTGAAATGGCGAATCATGACCGCCCACGCTTTCCGGCATGGCACATGATTGATTGATTGATTGATATCAAAGAAACAGATTGTGCCCAAAAACAAAAAAAAACGTGAAAGTTAGAAAAAAGAGTTCCTGCATGTTACATAGAACCAGTTTTAACATACTGTTACACAGACGAAAAATACCTGGAAGCCTTGGAGACAGTGTTGCCATTTTGACGCTTTTCGCACCAAGTTTAGTGCTTTTCAAGTAATTTAGTGCCAAAATGGTGCATTTAGCGCGGCCGCGCGAAATTGGTGCTTCACAATGTTTTTGTTTTTTTTTTGGTGCCTTTTGGTGCTTTTTTGGGTGAGTAAAAATTACTTTAAAAATCATATTGGGAACACTAAAAAGTCGAATTTGAACTGAAGCGAGGGAGTAAAACAGTCTTACTACATTTTGTTTTTTGCATATCCTTTACAGGACATCGTTGTCAACACCAGCATCTTTCAGCTGTATGTTGATTTCTTGGCAAGATTACGCTCAGTAGTTTGCAATTGCTTTCTGAGCGGCCGGCTCACATACCCCGTAAGTTACCGATGCGATTCAAACCACTGCTGATTCTCACCGTCATCACGTTATCCACGAGAGTATACGAGGTTACGGAGAAAAGTCATAACCTCTAAGCCACGAAGCCGGCCTTACTACATTACCGCAAATATTCAAGTAATTTAACTCCCTTTAATACGATTTAGTTGAAGTGAGTGACTGCAACGCGCATGCAATATGCAATGCGTTAAAAAATTGTTTAAACAAGAATGGACTTGAGTTGCAAAGATTAGTTGCAATCGGCACTGACAATGCATCTGTCATGACAGGTGTAAACAATAGAGTGTGCACAAAATTAAAATCCGAAGTTCCTCGTCTGGTACTAATTAGGTGTGTATGTCATTCCCTTCAGCTGGCAGTGTCACAGGCTGCAGCTGCTTGTCTGCCCAGGAACATAGAGTTCCTGATTAGAGAAACATATAACTGGTTTTCTCACTCAAGTCTTCGTCAAGCAAAGTACAGGGAGCTTTTTGCTTCAATAAATGATTGACAACATCCGCCGAAGGTTGTTTAATTAAGCCACACACAATGGATGTCCATTCAGTCTGCCATTGTCAGAATATTGCAGCAGTGGGTCGAGCTCATAACTCATTTTGATATAGTAAGATTCACCGAGCGCTGTTATCCAGCGCTCGTCTACATTCTATGTTTAGCGACATGAAAAACTATGTGTTTCTCATATTTCTCAAGCAAATTCTCGGAGAAGTTCAAAGTGTGAATAAGAAATTCGAAGTAGATATACAGGATATTACCAAACTACTCAGCGATCTTGTCCAACTCACTGATTCTATCAGTTCAAAGATTGCTATTCCTGGGGAAAAAAATAAAAGAAAGTGATGCTATTCAAGATTATTTATATCCTAATCCCAATCTAGGTTATGAGTTTGAGATATAAATAGCAGGCTACAAGTTTCCTGATGAGAAAGAAATTCGTGGAAGGTGCATACAGTTTTTAATCAAGCTATTGACACAGCTGCGTTTACGTTTTCCGGATAACTTTCGAGTGTTGCAGTCCATGTCATGTCTTAGTGGAAGTGAATGTATACAGCCAATGAAGCCCTGTATATTGGATCTTGCTAAAATGTTTGTAGAAGATGCAGCTACTCTCACCCGCATCGATTTCCAGTGGAGAAAACTTCATCATTATGCAGTAGACACAGACCTCTGACACACTTGGACTGTGGGCAGAAATAGCCTCATACAGGGATGCCACCGGTGAAAATCCTTTCCAAGATTTTACAAATTTAGCTTTAACTGTGCTCATTTTTGTTTTACCTCATTCTAATGCGGACGAGGAGGGTACTTTCAGTCAGATGGGAGTTATAAAATCAAAATTGCGGAGCAGACTGAGCATCAAGAGTTTCACAGCTGTTTTGACTATTAGATATGGAATGAAAAGATATGGCAAATGCTGTCATGATTATAAACTACCAAAGGATATTCTACCAAAAATTGGATCACAGGAGGCATATACACGTTTCTTTCAATCAGCAGCAGCATCATCATCATCATCATCATCATCATCATCATCATCATCATCATCATCATCATCATCATCATCGCAGACGAGCAAACTCAGCAGGAAATAGCTACAAAAACTGAAGAGGAGTTATCTGACAGGGATTTGGCAGATCTGGAGTAAACTTCATTTAATATTCAGTGATAATAATAAATTATATTGTGCTACTTTATAACATTTTGAATGAATACCGCCAGTGCTTGTTTAGTACTTTCCCCAAAAAAATATTATTATAATTTAGTGCTTTTTTGGCTCGAGAGTAGTTCTGATTGGGATTTGGCGGATCTGGAATAAACTGCATTATAATATGAAGTGATAATAATAAATTATAATGTGCTTCATTGTTACATTTGTAATAAAAACCGTCGGTGTTTTTTTTTTTTTTTTGGTGCTTCCCAAAAATATTTGGTGCTTTTTTGGGTCGATTTTGGTGCTTTTTCATCAAAAGGAGATGGCGAAACTGCTTGGAGATGTGGTTTTTATAGAAGAATGCTGAAAATTAATTAGACAATCAAAATGAGCCATCAAGACGTTTTAAGGGAAGCTGATTCGCAAAGAGAACATATTACAAATATTAGAAAGAGGCAGTCATCTTTTTTTGGCCACGTTACGAGAAGATAAAAACTGGAACATGTTGTGACAACCGGAAAGATTTGCGGAAAAAGAGACAGAGGAAGGCAGGGTAAGAAGGTTCTTGACAGTTTTGAGCAATGGCACGGAAGGAAGTTAACACACGAATTAATACATGCCCTCGGAGATCGCAATTTGTGGAGAGGCATGATCGCCCACGCCATCCGGCAAGGCACTGGGTGATGATTAATATCCTCCCAAATGCAACATCAAAGTGAAATGGAACTAATCTTAAACAAGCCAATGTAGTTTAGTATGTGGGTATTTTAGTAACAGTATTACAGAAGTTAAATGTATAATTGTTCGTCCATCATGAATGACGTTGACCATTCATTGACGATGACCATTCATTACACTACATCTTTGATTTGATGAGGAACGAATGACTTGCGCTTTGGTTTTGTATAGCGAGGAGGTGGTCGCGCAACACCCTCGTCTCCGCTCCCTCGTCTGTGACCGTCTAGCTCCAGTGGCGAGCATGGCAAGACGACTGGAAGACGGACACAGATGCAGTGGACGTTAGGCTGCCACGGCCAGTTATCCCTGTTTATATCGGCCCTTCCGTCAATCCCTTTAATTTTCAGTTTTAAGACAAGCGTAGCGACAAGCAATGAGCGTATGATTTCTTTTAGGATCAACACGATTTCCTTCACCGAAGACGGACTGACCGCCAGAGCAGACCACACACAACATGAGGCGAGAGTCTGCCCACAAAAGATGCTGCTCGTCTAAATTGCGAGCAGATCTCCCGATTTACGGTTGAGTCTCTCCAGCGCAAATGTGCACATGGCGACTGAACGGACAGACGTTCATGCACACGCAAGCCGAGAGTAGCATCGCTAAAGCTGAGACAAGCATATGACTACTGGCAGGATCAACCAGATATCTATCGGACAGACGGACTATTCACGCACACGCAAGCCAAGAGTAGCATCGCTAAAGCGCGCCCTCCCGGTACAAGGTGATACATGCAAAACCACTGGACGCCTACCGACGAGCTTACAAGCTACGCCGGCAGGACTAACCGAAAAAAAAGCTATACCAGCTTACTGACTGCAGGCCCACTACTCATCGAGAGAGAGTGGGCGCTTATCGAGACTTTGTCGAACGGTCGTACAAATTTTGCTCTTTTGCCCGCTCAAACCACGACCCTGGCTGCACGATGCGGTTACATTCTTGAAACGCCTGCCTCGCTAACTCACGTTGGCTGGGAAGATCCCATTTTGGTGCACCTCACACAGCCATCCGAGACAACGAACGCTAGACGCGGAACTGATCTAGCGAACCAGACCAGCCCCACTAAATGTATAATAGCCCAAGCAAAGCGTCATTTCATTTTTTTTTAAATATGCTGTGAGACATACCTTTGTCAATTGAGGTAATGAAGAACGTTCTTAAGAGGTACTTTGAGCCAATCCTGATATATAGAAATGAAACCATGGATAATTATAGACTAGTGAGAAAATATACAGAAGCTGCAGATATGTGATTTTATAGAAGAAGTATAAGAATGCCATGGACGGGTGAAAAGCACAATGAAGATACCCAACAAGAACTGGTTACTCACACCAGCAGGAGAGTCTTCATTCTTTGGGCACATCACGAGAAGGGGAATGTTGGAATACGTCATAACAACAGAACAGTTGGAGGGGAGCGGAGGCAGAAGGAGACCCAAAGAGCAGCTGCTGGACAGTTTAACACGATGTCATAAGAAACATCGTTATCAGAAGTGATTATCAGTACATACGACAGAAGGCTGTGGACAGCCATGATCAACATCGATACATGAAACAGAGAATTTAATAAAGACGAGTAGCCATACGTTCACTGCCAACACACAGTTTCTTCTACTTCTTCTTCAACTCTTTATCCACACTGGGGCTTAGGCCCTCGATCAAAGTTATCTGTTGATATGTCGGGGAGCTCACTCCATGTCCTCCCAGTATCATTTATCTCTGTTTGTAATTATCTTTCACGCGATAATTTAGGTTTCCCGCTATTTCAATAGCCATGGAGGTTCCAGACAAGAGTGCTTTGTTATACTGTCCTCAGGTTTTTTCACTATGTGTCCTATTCAGAGCCAACCTATTTTCATCCTTCTTGGTTCCCTGGAATTTGTTCTAGCCATGATGCCACATAGCAATTGCCTAGATCACACCATACAGAAGACAGAAGGAAATCCCGAAGAAAACGGTGCACGAAAAACCATGAGATGCGAAGATACGTCACACCAACGCCAGCGTGACAACGAAACGATACGCTGTGTGACGATCAAGGAGAACGGGAGTGTATTGGATTCGGAGAACAACTTGGTGTAGCTATTGGATCGTTGGGAGGCTAGCAGTGGACTCACTCCAAGCTAAGAACAGCTAGCAGCAGATATTGAGAACGCCATGGACTTGCGAACGACGGGCAAACTCTAGACAAACAGATGACAACATGGACGACCTGAATGAACAGAGGGGAAAAGAAGGTTATTGAGCGAAGACAACGCAAATGCAGGACATATCCAAATACTAAGGTCAGTGCACGTTAAATTGGAAGCCCTCCCGGTCGTAACGGGACACTATTTTGTCCACTGCAACATGTATGACGAATTCTGTTAGTTCCGGAATAAACGGATTAGATTTTCCGAGCTTCGACATTTTTACTTCGTTCCACGTTCATCAGTGAGTTCATAAAGTTATCGTTATTATTTGAATGAGCCACCAGTTCCTTGTCGTGAGTCAAATATATGATATTTCCCATGGCATGGCACAGAAAGGAGGACTTACGATATGGCACATGAGCTCTACATTCATTCTGTCATATCATTTTATTTCCACTATTCTGTGCAGCTAATGTTTCTAGTTTATTAGTTAAATTCGTTTAGTTCTCGGTTTTTTTTATATACCCAAAGAGTAGCACCGATCAACAGTTAGTTGCATATCCTTTACATAAAATCGCAGTCAACACCAGCTTTTTTTTTTTTGCTGTTGTGATCTCTTGGCAAGTTTACATTCAGTAGTTTGCCATTGCTTAGCAATCAATACTGGTGCTAAAATATTCTAAGTTGGTGCTAAGTTTCGTTGACTCCCACAAATTTCTAGCACTATGAAAGCTACTCTGACCTGTTGTTTGCTTATTTTAATATCTATCTCTGTTCCCTCGTGTTTGTCTATACACCTTTGCAGATAGGAAGATCGGGTTGTTATTTGCTTAGTTTAATCTCATTATCTGTTTTTGTTGGAAACCTTAGTGAAGCATCAGCGCTCACATGAATGTGGCGAATACAGTTTAGTAATTTGCTAAATTATTATGCGTAATATGACTACTTGATATATATCATCTCATCTCATCATCGCATCATATTCCTCTTGTACCTTGCGGTGTCGAGATGAAGTATAAAAATCCTGAGAGTGCCCGATTATGGGCTTCATATATCGACATTCCCATGGATTCTGTTATTCCCTCCGTCCAACGTTTACGTGGTCGGCCTCTTCCTCTGTTTCCATCCGGTCTGTACATCATTGCTTGTTGTGGTTTGCTGTTGACTGGTAACCTATTTAGCATGGCCAAACCATTTGACTTGCTTGCTGCTTTCTAATAAAATCTAGCGCTGCTTTAACCCTCACTTTAGTCCTGATTTCTTCATTTCTGATCTTATCTCCTCTTGATACGTTGAGTATTCTTCCCAGGAACCTCATTTCTGTTGTTGTGATTTTTCTTCCTCTTTTTCTCTCATTGTCCAGGTTTGGCATTGGTAGCATAGAGTTGGTAGGAAGATTGTGTTGTAAATTGCTTTCTTAGTAGTTATTTATACATGTTTGTTCTTTAGTATTGGTGCCATTTGTCCAATGAGTTGATTTGCCTTATTGTACCTATTTCCGATCTCGTCTTCTGATCTGCCATTTGATGCTATTATACTTCCTAGGTACTTGAAACTCTTTACTTGTTTCAAGGGATGTTCGTTTAGGTAAATTGTTGTTGTTTGTTCTTCTTTAGTTATAGTCATTACCTCTGTTTTGCTTGTGCTAATTTTCATGTTATGTTCCCTACACATTTCATTTAGTCTATTCATGTGGTCTTGTAATCCAGCTACTGATTTTGATATATATATATATATATATATATATATATATATATATATATATATATATATATATATATATATATATATATATATATATATATATTCATTCATTCATTCATTTATTCAGTAGCATGTCCTTTGCCGTTCCCATAACAACCTTCCGGAAAACCTCTCGATCATAAGCAAGATGTCCCGCGTCCGATACACCCATCTGGAGATCATCCGCCACATCCTGCACCCATCTTATCTTTGGCCTTCCTCTTCCTCTCTTCCCAGGCATATACCCTTCATTATTGTTCTCTCCAAACTTTCGTGGCGTTTCAAGTGACCAAAATATTTCAATTTTCTTTGTTTTATCGTCTTTAATAGCCAACCTTCTTCAATATTCAGCTCTTGAAGTATGGATGTATTTGTTCTTTTCTTTATCCAAGATATTCTGCCGACGATCGACACTCAGAGGAAAGGCGAGACGGGCATATAATCAGATTGCTACTTGTACTATTAGTGTTGGAAATCTTCGCTGGCTGCTGAGGATGGGGACGGAGCGCTTATGGGAATGCCCCGAATGCTGTGATGTCGGTTCCTAAATCAATCAATCAATCAACCAATCAATCAATCAATCAATCAATCAATCATTAAATTAGTCAATCAATCAATCCAAGATATTCTTATAACTCGTCTATAACATTTATATTCAAAGGCATTTATGCGCTGATCAGTTTCTTTAGTAAGTGTCCAGGTCTCACAGGCGTATGTTGCAATGGGAAAGATGCACGCTCTTAAAAACCAAATTTTTGTAGTTCTGTCTGTCCCATTCCATAATTTATTCAGTTGTTTTAGTCTTTGAAGAGCAATTGATAGTCGTCGTTTAATTTCTTTCATTGTGTCACCGTTGTTGGTAATCAATGACCCAAGATATTCAAAATTTTCCATCCCTCCAATTTTTCCTCATTAACATATATTTCTTTCTCCATAGTGGTTTTATCTGTATGCATTATCTTTGTTTTTACTATGTTAAGATATTAGTTGTGATTTTCTATTCAATTTGGTTGAGGCTATTAGGTTTTCTATACCAGTCTGTGTTGTGGATAGCAATACTGTATCATCAGCATATCGAATCTCTGGTATGTCATGACCACCGATATTTAGGGCATCATATTGCTCCCTGTTTATATCATCTCTTACATTTCTCATTATATTTTCGGCGTACAGTTTAAACAAATAGGGGTCAGCACACATCTCTGACGGACTCCTTGCTTGATGTCAAACCAATCTGATGTCTCGCCATCTAATCTAACCGCTGCTTGTTGGTCTGGATACAGCATTCATATGAATTGTATTACATGTGGTGGAAAACCCATATTCCTCATGATTTCGCAAAGTTTCTGATGTTGTACACAACATTGCCTTTGAATATATATATATATATATATATATATATATATATATATATATATATATATATATATATATATATATATATATATATATATAATTATCTTGAATGTTAACTTAATTATGCTTATCAGCAGGTAGTGGCCTGTATTTACATCTGCACCTCTAAAGATGTTTACATCACGTGGAGATGATCTATATTTCTTATCAATATGTATTTGATCAATTTGGTTTCCCGTTGTGTAATCGGATGATGCCCACGCGACATTATGGATTCTTTCGTGAGGATAAACCCTCCTGCCTATGACATATTGATTCACTGGGCAAAAATTGGCGAATAATTCTCAGCTACCAGCTCCACATTTGGACGCGATCTAAATCTCACTAGAGGAACATCATCACACGTGATATGGAGTGGTTTCGCCTGACAGCGAGAGACACTGTTGTAATAGGGAAAGCTAATCCACACGCACAAATCAGTCAAGTGCACTAGAAGTAGTTTCGCGTGTATGAACAACGCTTCAGTTCAAAGCAAGCGGAGGCAAACACAAATAAATAAATAAATAAATAAATAAATAAATAAATAAAAAACCCAAGGAAAAAATGTTGGATTCAATAGAAGGGACAGAATCACACATCATGGCGTTAGAGATAGCACGGGTGACACGTCCAACATTGAGTTCATAGATAACGTGGCTCGAACATCTTGTGACCAAGAAGCCCAATCCGCTGTAGCTGTGTGCTACTATCAAAGCAGCTGTGCCTTTGGGCTAGGAACAAAGTTAGTTGCATATCCTTAACAGGACGATTTCTTGGGAAGTTTACATTCATTAGTTTGCCTTTGCTTTCTGAGCTACCAGCACTAATACGGTTATATGGAATAAACGCAAGGCGCTCTGCTTCCAAATCGTCCGCAGCTGTGTTTCGAATGTAGTATGTGGGATAACGAATTGCATTCGTAAGCCCTTCGCCACAGAGCCATGGGCTTTGGGCTAGAGGGAGACCAATGGTTATATAGATAGATTCTATCATGAGTATGCTAGAGGGAGACCAATGGTAAGATAGATAGATTCTATCATGAATATGCTAGAGGAGACCAATGGTTGGACAGATAGATTCTATCATGAGTATGCTAGAGGGAGACCAATGGTTAGATAAATTCTATCATGAGTATGCTAGAGAGAGATCAGGGTTAGATAGATAGATTATATCATGAGTATGCTAGAGGGAGACCAATGGTTAGATAGATAGATTCTATTATGAGTATGTTAGAGGGAGACCAATGGTTGGATAGATAGATTCTATCATGAGTATGCTAGAGGGAGGCCAATGGTTAGATAGATAAATTATATCATGAGTATGCTAGAGAGAGACCAGGGTTAGATAGATAGATTCTATCATGGGTATGCTAGAGGGAGACCAATGGTTAGATAGACAGATTTTATCATGAGTATGCTAGAGGGAGACCAATGGTTGGATATATAGATTCTATCATGAGTATGCTAGAGAGAGACCAATGGTTAGATAGATAGATTCTATCACGAGTATACTAGAGGGAGACCATTGGTTAGATAGATTCTATCATGAGTAAGCTAGAGGGAGACCAATGGTTAGATAGATTCTATCATGAGTATGCTAGAGGGAGACAAATGGTTAGATTGATTCTATCATGAGTATGCTAGAGAGAGACCAATGGTTAGATAGATAGATTCTATCATGAGTATGCTATAGAGAGACCAATGGTTACATAGATAGATTCTATCATGAGTATGCTTGAGGGAGACCAATGGTTAGATAGATAGATTCTATCATGAGTATGCAACAGAGACCAATGGTTAGATAGATAGATTCTATCATGAGTATGCTAGAGGCCGACAAATGGTTAGATAGATAGATTCTATCATGAGTATGCTAGATGGCGACCAATGGTTAAATATATAGATTCTATCATGAGTATTCTAGAGGGCGACCAATGGTTAGATATACAGATTCTATCATGAGTATACTAGAGGGCGAACAATGGTTAGATATACAGATTCTATCATGAGTATGCTAGAGGGCGAACAATGGTCAGATAAATAGATTCTATAATGAGTATGCTAGAGGGCGACCATGGTTAGATAGATTCTATCATGAGTATGCTAGAGGGCGACCAATGGTTAGATAGATAGATTCTATCATGAGTATGCTACAGAGAGACCAATGTTAAGGTAGATAGATTCTATCATGAGTATGCTAGAGGGAGACTAATGGTTAGATAGATAGATTCTATCATGAGTATGCTAGAGGGCGACCAATGGTTAGATAGATAGATTCTATCATGAGTATGCTAGAGGGAGACCAATGGTTAGACAGATAGATTCTAACATGAGTATGCTAGCGGGAGACCAATGGTTAGATAGATAGATTCTATCATGAGTATGCTAGCGGGAGACCAATGGTTAGATAGATAGATTCTATCATGAGTATGCTAGATGGAGACCAATGGTTAGATAGATAGATTCTATCATGAGTATGCTAGATAGAGACCAATGGTTAGATATATAGATTCTATCATGAGTATGCTAGAGGGAGACTAATGGGTAGATAGATAGATTCTATCATGAGTATGTTAGAGGGAGACCAATGGTTGGATAGATAGATTCTTGGGCTTTGGGCTAGAGGGAGACCAATGGTTAGATAGATAGATTCTATCATGAGTATGCTAGAGGGAGACCAATGGTTAGATAGATAAATTCTATCATGAGTATGCTCTACACATTCATACTCAATGCAGTCCAAGCTCCAGGTCAAATCCCACATGAGAGAACGGAACATACAACCAATAATCGTATAGATATATAGAATAGATAGATAGATAATCGAATAGATAGATAGATTCTATCATGAGTATGCTAGATAGAGACCAATGGTTAGATATATAGATTCTATCATGAGTATGCTAGAGGGAGACCAATGGTTAGATAGACAGATTTTATCATGAGTATGCTAGAGGGAGACCAATGGTTGGATATATTCTTGGGCTTTGGGCTAGAGGGAGACCAATGGTTAGATAGATAGATTCTATCATGAGTATGCTAGAGAGAGACCAATGGTTAGATAGATAGATTCTATCACGAGTATACTAGAGGGAGACCATTGGTTAGATAGATTCTATCATGAGTAAGCTAGAGGGAGACCAATGGTTAGATAGATTCTATCATGAGTATGCTAGAGGGAGACAAATGGTTAGATTGATTCTATCATGAGTATGCTAGAGAGAGATCAGGGTTAGATAGATAGATTATATCATGAGTATGCTAGAGGGAGACCAATGGTTAGATAGATAGATTCTATTATGAGTATGTTAGAGGGAGACCAATGGTTGGATAGATAGATTCTATCATGAGTATGCTAGAGGGAGGCCAATGGTTAGATAGATAAATTATATCATGAGTATGCTAGAGAGAGACCAGGGTTAGATAGATAGATTCTATCATGGGTATGCTAGAGGGAGACCAATGGTTAGATAGACAGATTTTATTATGAGTATGCTAGAGGGAGACCAATGGTTGGATATATAGATTCTATCATGAGTATGCTAGAGAGAGACCAATGGTTAGATAGATAGATTCTATCACGAGTATACTAGAGGGAGACCATTGGTTAGATAGATTCTATCATGAGTAAGCTAGAGGGAGACCAATGGTTAGATAGATTCTATCATGAGTATGCTAGAGGGAGACAAATGGTTAGATTGATTCTATCATGAGTATGCTAGAGAGAGACCAATGGTTAGATAGATAGATTCTATCATGAGTATGCTATAGAGAGACCAATGGTTACATAGATAGATTCTATCATGAGTATGCTTGAGGGAGACCAATGGTTAGATAGATAGATTCTATCATGAGTATGCAACAGAGACCAATGGTTAGATAGATAGATTCTATCATGAGTATGCTAGAGGCCGACAAATGGTTAGATAGATAGATTCTATCATGAGTATGCTAGATGGCGACCAATGGTTAAATATATAGATTCTATCATGAGTATTCTAGAGGGCGACCAATGGTTAGATATACAGATTCTATCATGAGTATACTAGAGGGCGAACAATGGTTAGATATACAGATTCTATCATGAGTATGCTAGAGGGCGAACAATGGTCAGATAAATAGATTCTATAATGAGTATGCTAGAGGGCGACCAATGGTTAGATAGATTCTATCATGAGTATGCTAGAGGGCGACCAATGGTTAGATAGATAGATTCTATCATGAGTATGCTACAGAGAGACCAATGTTAAGGTAGATAGATTCTATCATGAGTATGCTAGAGGGAGACTAATGGTTAGATAGATAGATTCTATCATGAGTATGCTAGAGGGCGACCAATGGTTAGATAGATAGATTCTATCATGAGTATGCTAGAGGGAGACCAATGGTTAGACAGATAGATTCTAACATGAGTATGCTAGCGGGAGACCAATGGTTAGATAGATAGATTCTATCATGAGTATGCTAGCGGGAGACCAATGGTTAGATAGATAGATTCTATCATGAGTATGCTAGATGGAGACCAATGGTTAGATAGATAGATTCTATCATGAGTATGCTAGATAGAGACCAATGGTTAGATATATAGATTCTATCATGAGTATGCTAGAGGGAGACTAATGGTTAGATAGATAGATTCTATCATGAGTATGTTAGAGGGAGACCAATGGTTGGATAGATAGATTCTTGGGCTTTGGGCTAGAGGGAGACCAATGGTTAGATAGATAGATTCTATCATGAGTATGCTAGAGGGAGACCAATGGTTAGATAGATAAATTCTATCATGAGTATGCTCTACACATTCATACTCAATGCAGTCCAAGCTCCAGGTCAAATCCCACATGAGAGAACGGAACATACAACCAATAATCGTTCATATAAGGGTAGATAACAGAACCAATGTGCTCTGCTTGACAATGAATGAATCACTAAAAAAACGAGAAGTAGATTGTAAGCTTTACTAAAACACGACTACAAGAGACAAATTGGACGTTGCGGCCGAAGCCTTCGTCAGCACAGGACAAACAAATACAAACCGACACAAACCTACATGAAACACACTATGACAATATTCAACTAATTAAAATTATCTGAAACTGTATCCTTGCTTGGAAAGACTGACACTCGTAGGGCTGTCAGTGATTAATAGAGAATAAAATAATAATCTGCTTGCCTATGTGTGCCTTACTTGTTACTGTTTATTTCCGAATTTCGTAGCATGTTATAATATCAAGTCTGTTATTGTGATTGATATGGCCAGTTGTCCTGCTAGGCATGTCGAATGGCTGCAGTGTGCTCGTATAAGGAATGTGTTAACTTTTCAAGAACACAATCACACGCCACAGAATAGACTTTGCGGCCTATACACAAAAACATGATACTGGTAGAAATTCATTAAAGATATTTAATGTAGTTGTTTGAGTATATTGCGTGTGTGTGTGTGTGTGTGTGTGTGTGTGTGTGTGCGTGCGTGCGTGCGTGCGTGTGTGTGTGTGTGTGTGTGTGTGCTGACGAAGGCTTTATTACTGCAATGGCCAACCTGCCACTGTTATTGTGTTCTTGTAGAGCTGACAATTTCTACTTTCCGTGTCTGTTATTTACTCATTGTAGTATTACAGTTGGTTCCACCCATTCACATGATATTGGAGCATAAGGAACGCCTGACAGACGAGTGATGCTTGATTAAGTACATAATTAATTCATTTACTCACCGAGGGCTATAATTACGGGCTCCAAGATTGTCTGCATTTTGAGGATCCAGCGATATGTTGGAGACATCGTCGGATCCCACAGCTCGAAGGGAAGGGCGGGATCAGTGACGTTGTACAACATGGTGGCGACGACAGGACGTTCAAATAGCCAATGCAACAGACCAACACTGAAGCTGCTGTAGTTTTACTACTGTCAATAGAACTGTCTGACTGCAGATACCGGATCGCACATGAAAGTAATACATCTCAGCTTGAGACACGTTGTTCATTACAGGAGTTGAAGAAGAACATGGCCTGGTTATCTCATAGATGTATTGCTTGATTCAATAATCAACACCATAACATTCCGGGCAAATGACAGACGCTTTGTTACCCGCATCAAATGCTAATCGTTCCTGTAACACACTGGTTGTAGACACGCTGACTTCGTGCCCTCATAGTCTGTCCGTATTAGGCGATCGTTATCGGAGGTACTGCTCTGATGTGGATACCCGCAGCAGACTACCTCAGAATGTGGCTAGAGGGGTATATGTGACAAATATGCAACCATGAAAACGACTGCTCCGGATTTAAAGCCGCCCTGGTTTATTGCTTCCATCAGCTAGAACATACAAGGTCACTGGGACACAGATCCCGTTAAAGGTGGTGCCGCGCCTTAAGTACTTCATCTCCTGGCGAAAACAACACTCTCCAGGCACATGGATTCCCACGTGCCATGCGGGAATCTGATCCAAATTCCAGAAGGTGGGCCTTACGTCACTTGTTCGGTTAAAAAATATTCTGATCAACTAGATTGAAATCCGAGTCTTGCCAGATGCCATTACCTTAGAGATTGTCTGATCCATAGAAACCTGATGAGAGTAAATAATAGCATAGTTATGTATAATATTACTGGGAATAAATGATAATAAAAATATCATGTGCCGATGGCGAGTGAATAATCGTGAGTGACAACATCTGTATTTATAGTTTCAACAAAATATAAGGAGCAGCTGAATGCGGAGAATCTCAATCAACTTCATAAATGTTTTATGATAAAACCGTGTCACCAAACTTCTACACCTAATATCGAGAAGAAGATTAATTAAAATATATGTCAAACTGTCTGCCATCTGCTGCCTATAGTAACTTGCTGTGTAGAATAGAGGAAGTGGGAGGGGGTGGTCTTGAGCCTGTAGTCGCCGCGCGAACTGTGCAGGTATGGTTTATTTTTTCCCCCCGCAGAAAACAATCCTACAAGGTGTGGGTGGACCGCACCTGGCCCTGCAGACATTGGGGGTAGAATCTGATAGCCACTCTCAGAAAGAGCGAAAAGTGAAAATGAGTAGCCTGCCGATGATTCGCAGGCTACACAGGTAAACCTTACCTCCCAGTGGGTGTAGACAAGGAAATCATTACCAGGAGGTCATGGGCCAACGGAGCTCCGGCTCGCCAGGGGCAACGGATCCCCCTGGGTCACATATTTTTCTCCTAAACCCGCGACTAGCCTAGTAAGCCGGCAAGGGATTTTTATCCTGCTGGAAGAAATAATAAGAAGCATATTATGTACTAAAGAACAAACACGTATCAATAGATACTAAAAAAACCCACTCAGCATCACAATATTCCTACCAACTCTATATGCTACCTGTGAAAAGCTGGAACAAGATGAGATGAGATTAGATTAGATGAATTCCTACAGCAGATTATCAATATCATGGTATCCACAATATTAAGGATCGCTGGAATGCATCTTTACCCATGTGTGTGTGTGTGTGTGTGCGCGCGCGCGCCTGTGTGAGTATGCGTGTGTGTAGCTCTGATTGTGTTCTTCCATAGACTACTGTTATTCAGTCTCTTGGTGTTATGCTCCCAATTGCATCGTTGCCTACATTTTGCTCGCCTGCCTTCAACTTATCCCTGCAATACAACACATACAGGAAGGAACCATTGTCCGAGTCTACAGCCGGACTGGGTACATGGTGCTATCTCTACATGTGTATAGACCCATCGGTGTTCGATATTGTTGTCATTACTCAGGCCACCTTCGCGTTCCAGAACATTCTTCATATTCTATACAGTCAGAATGCCTTTGAGTAGGCACGATCTACTAAAATCTAGATGTCATTAAATTGTAATGTCTCATAAATGTCCCGATCTCCTATTCTGTGATCACATTAGGAGAAGCTAAGCTCATCGCACAAACTCCGCTACAAGTGTCATATCTACAGCATACAAGGGCGGCCTCCGTGGCCCAGAGACTAGTGTGCTTGCCTGACGGTTGGTGGTCATGCTCTTATCTAGGCCAATTGTTTTCGTTTAGCTCGATCCACATCAGGGTGCATGAAGAGTTGTAAACTTAACCTGGCCTCCCAGGTCGATCCAGCTTAAATCGGGTACCAAGAAATGTCTTGGGAAGTAAAAGCCGCCGGCGTGATATTGATCACATGACCCAGCGAGAGCCGTCTGGTCCATACAAATATGGGTCTAGCACAATATGGCCAGTGCGCGTGAAGTCGTGTGCTAGGATCTCTTTTACAAGAAGTTGAAGTCAGACAGATTGAACTGTCCACGCAGTTTCATAGACCAAGTCAGACACACAATTACTGCCACACAGAGGGGGTATAGCAACACGTCAAGCTGAATCAATAACATCTAACAACAGGTATTGCTATAACAACATTCAGTAATTAAAATCACTCTTGGAAATGACTGCGTGAATTGCCTCCATAGTCTACCGCCCGCCACAGTGAACTCAAACACAGGCGCGCCATTCTCCTAGGCTTGTCATACAAACAATGGGCACCGACTCAAACTGTGTCTGGCATGTGCACTTTGACATTTGCCAGCTCTGAACAAGATGGATGAGTGTCTAGCATGTCACGTGTGGACTACGAACACGTGTAGTGTTCTTTTATTACACTTGATCACCCAGAAGGGAGAGGAACATGTGGGGCGCTCAAAGTGGCAAGATCAATATACATGTAAAGGTGCTAGTTAGCACTGCTTCTAATAGTCCAAGCTGTGTGGCGTTGGTGATGATGTCTGTCCACAGCCTTCTGTCTCTTGCACTGCACATCATTTCGTATATCGATGTTCCTCCATGCCATGATAGCAAACCGTCCATCTCTCTTGGTCTCCCCCTTGTTTCTTCTCCTCCAGTTTTCCCGTTGTGACAACATATTCCAGCTTTCTTCTTCTCAGGACATGCCCAATGAACGTGTACTGTTTTCCTCTGATGCGAGTAACCAGTTCTCTTCATGAATTAACTTCTTTTAAGATATTTTTGCTGCTCTTTTTATTCATCTACGGTGTTCTCATCGTTGTATAAAACCACATCTCCACAGCTACTACATAAATCCTCACTTGTCTGCTAATTGTTAATTATTCGCTTCAGTACATCAGGATTGGCTCAATATAGTTTTTAGTGTGAGCACAAACAGAAGGCAGTTATTAATTATTAAATGGTGTCAGTTTATTATTCTTGGATTCAACAACGCCCGAAGACTGTTGTGCTCAGTATAGAGCGGGCTGCCTCACTTTCTAGAACATGTTTCAAGCATCCATACTGGCAGGATGGGTCGACCCCGGAGTGATTTGATCACGAAAATATACGCTGTGGGCCGGAATTTCAACCCCGGGTACATCATTCCGGCAGTCGAATGCTCTATCTAACACGCCACTGTGGCTTTGTGAGACTAATGGGTAATACGTCAATGTCATGTGACACCCCACCACGGGCTCCCAAACCAGTATCTGCGTTCGGTCCTGTTCTTTTACATCGGTCAGTTCAATAAAGTAGAGGACCCTTGTACAGGCATGAACTTTCCATTGGGTACATGGTGCTAACCCCATATTGTATAATGCAATCAACACTTGGGTCACGTGGTCAGTATCACGTCTTTAGTTCCCATGGGGGAATCCATTTTAGGCTCGGTGGACCTGGGAGCTCTGGTCAATGTTTTAAAAATCCCATTCGATGGGGCTTGGAACACATGACCACCGAGTCGGCGGGTAAGCGTGTTAGTCAGTACGCTACAGCTGATTCCACCATCCGTGGTAATTAATTTAAAACAATTGTAAACCTAGCAAATAAATTGATTTATTTGGTTGTTTCGGGATTTGAGATTTAAAATTGAACACAACCCACAACTGGCAACGCTGATCGTATTCCGTTTCGAACCTATGGTCTTGTCCACGAAAGTGACGTGGACAAGGCCATAAGTTCGAAACGGACTACCAAATAAAGACAAGCTAGAACGGATCTGCGAGCTCGACCACTGTGACCTTGCAAATGTGCCACAGAAAACGTCCTTCAAGGTCGTCGTGGGCTAGCAGATCCGAGGAGAAAGATAATACCCACAGCCGTCACATGCAGGGACAGATAGAGATATTAAAATAAGAATACCACTTCCTCTTCTTCTGCGTTCGTCCGGAATGTTGATTTAGACGTAATTACGTTATGCTTGTTTACAGCAGAGCTGCGATATTTGCATCTTTTGCTCGCACATCCCACTTCTTCAGGCGATGAGCGGCAGAAAAAAATTTAAAAAATTTTCCCTTTCAATTCGGTTATTTTTTGGAATAGTTCATTTTTAAACATCTAAGCATGTCTTCTATCAGATTCTGTACTTGGTTTTGTTTAAAAACTGTTATTTTAATGCGATATTCATATTTTACCCTAGGTGTCAAATTTTTTATTTATTGAAAATTGTTACGAAATTGACGTTTTTCAAACCATAGCAACGATATCTGGGCGAAGCACTATCTACATATGTCATACACCGTTTTAAAGGTCATCTTCTCCGCTAATCGTTCGTTAAACTTCGAGTTCGTATAACTGGGAACTCTTCTATGTACAACTGTTTCTTTCGAATCAATAATCTTCCGGAAACCTCCATATATGGAACACCTCCCGTGGCCGTAAGCAATGCGCGATCCCCGTTGGCTGAAACTGATCACGTGGGTTTCTATGATAGCCGTCTTGTTGTGTTTTCGCTTGGCGACAGATCGACACGCGAATTTTAAAAAATGCCTTATTCCAATAAATTAATATCCAGTCGTGTGCTCAACGTAAGAAATCACGCAGTCAATAACTGACAAATGCTCGTAAGCACTGAAAAGCCTACCAGAACGTCCTGAACATTACAGAAAATTCCGAATCCGACCCAACTAAAAACGGGAGGCGTTATTCGCAACCGAATTGCTAAGAATACCGAGCGTTTTCGCAATCGAACTGCGAATAATACTGAGCGTTATTCGCAATTGCGGCTGGTCATGTTTTTTTTTTTTTTTTGCATATCCTATTTACAGGACATCGCTGACAATACCAGCATTTTACCACTATTGATGATGTCTTAGCAAGATTACGCTCAGTAGTTTGCCATTGCTTTCTGAGCGACCGGCTCACATACCCCCCCCCCCGTAAGTACCAACGCGGCGCGATCCGCTACCGAATCTCACGCAGCTGCGTTACCCTACGTGGATATACGGGATTACGGAGAAAGTCAATAACCCTTCGCCAGGGAGACGGCTGGTCACGGCTGGCCTTCCGAATAAAGGTCCCAAATTATTTATTGTAAAAAGTATCCCTTACAGGGCCTAATTTGATGATTATGCTAGTTGCGATATGCTGATTCAGGGGCGATATTTCATTTCGCAAATAAAATCAACATTAAACAAAGACATCTATTGGATCCATCGATTCCGGCACTGGATCACTCCGTCGCTGCCTGGGGGTTGCGCCCCCATGGGGGGGGGGGGGGGGGGTAGCAGCTTTCTCCGTTAATCCCGAATACTCTCGTGGTTTACGTGGGCGCACGAGAATTAGAAGTGGTTCGATTCGCGCCAGTGACTTATGAGAGTATGGAGCCGGTCGCTCAGAAAGTCGTGGCGTGCTGATGAGCGTAATCTAGCCTAGGAATCAACATACAGCTGAAAGATGCTTGTGTTGACCGCAATATCCTGAAACAGGATGGAAACGCAGAAAAAAAAAATTAATAACCAATGAACAAGTCCTTCAAGAAACCAATGAAGATCGCAAACTGATTAGAGTCATTAGACGTAGACAGTCAAAATCTTTTGAGCATGTTATGAGAAGAAATGACTTGGAGAACTTGGTGACAACTGGCAAGATCGAAGGGAAGAGACCAAGCGGAAGACCGAGAAGTAAATACCTGGATGGCTTGGCCACGTGGCATGGTCGAGACAGGAATACGGAGCTGATCCACGACTCTGGTGATCGAGTGAGATAGCAGAACATGACCGCCCACGCTTATCGGCACGGCACATGATGGATGAAATGTTTAATATTTTAAAAAAAATTATAACACCTAAGTAATTTCTGAAAAATGAAAAAAAATTGCCTCCAAGGAAGGGAATTGAAACTGGGTCTCCCGCGTGACAGGCGGAGATATTTACCACTATGCTATTAAGGACACGATATTAGCTTGCTTGCTTGCTTGATTCAAAAACAAAAATTCCAAATTCGGCCTCGTACAATCTGCTTCTTCAGTCTTGGTTAGAGTTGAGGTCCGTGGTTTTTGTGGGTTTTTACCCTGTTAGTCTATGCGCTCTTATGAGTATGTAAGCGTTTGTGTCTGTGACGTCAGCTCAGCACAGGGGGGTTGGTCGACGAGTTCTCCTTTGTGCTCGTCTCCTCTGGTGGTTTCTTTGTTCAGTGTTGACTTCTGGCTAGTCTGGCTTGACTGGTTGCAGTCCTTATAAGGATTCTTTGATTTTTAGTTAGCTTTCCTCTTGCTCTGATTTTGTGTCACCTTCTCGTAGTTTTCATGGTATTCTTCCTTCATTTGTTTCCAGATGAGTTGCTTTTCCCTATGATATTTTTCGTTCCTCATGGGGAGGTCATTTTCGTACTCCTTGTATCGTAGTCTAGCTTGCCTTTCCCCCTCTTTGAAATCAGCTGTATATATTTCTCTCCTCTTGCAGAGAGCTAAGATGGGGTTGTCTTCCTCATCTGTGCTCCAGTTATCTTCCGGTGTGTCGGAAAGCTCCTCTAGGCTAGGTTCATCTGCCTGGCAGGATACTGATTTCCCCTTTAGTTGCTTGGGTATCGTGTCTGGACTACTGGCTTTAGCTTGTGGTTTCTGAGTGATCTGTGGTTTGGCTCCAGCTTGCGTCTTTTTGCCTTCTTTTTTGTGTATTGTCTTTAGTAGCTTCTCGATGTTTTCTTGTTGGGTTTCACCTTGTGGCTTCTCCGTGGTCTTTTCTGTGGATTCTTTTGGTTTGTTTTGGGTTAGCTCCCTTTCAGTTTTTAGCATTCCTCTCTCTGGTAGTACCTTCCATTGACCTGACTGTAGTTTCAGGTTCTTTGTTGCAGCATGCAGGCAGGCTCTCTCCGCTCGTCTTCTTTACGGTCTTGTCGGCTTCCACGCTGCACATCTTGTGAGTCTGTTGTCTCTTGGTGTTGGTCATGCCACGTGACATTTTCCTCCCCCATATCAGGCTTCTTGAACTGTTCAGGTAACTTGTTCTTGATAGCACTCCGCAAGTGCGAAGGAACGCGACGATATTAGTTCAACAAAAATTAATAATATAGTCAAACACATGTCCCGATGACGTCACGTGACCAGCCGCAATTGTGAATAACGCTCTGTATTATTCGCAATTCGATTACGAATAATCACTTCGAAACAAAACAGCGCATGTAATCTCCAAGCTATTTTGACAGTGAGTCTGAATGATTCAGTAGCGCGTGTTCTTTTCAAAGTTGTGGAAGTGACTCTTCTATTGCAAGAAAAATAAAACCAGAAGCCAATTTAAAAGAGATATTTGAATATATGACATCCTCTAGCAGGAAGTATGTTTCTGTTGACGACATTGTATACCAAAACCTGGAACACTGTGGCATAACGCAACCACCATTATTCATTTACCAACTCCTGCCGCAAAAAGAGGAAACAACATTAAAAGAAATTGACTTCACAACCGCAAATGGAGACTAGGACTTAAAACTTAACATCGAAACTGGAACTGAACAAGTGACAAATGACGTGGATTCTTAGAAAGATTGCATCAGACAAAGCTCGGAAGACCATTGGACGAAAAGGGACATGTGACCCGCTTTCGCGCCAAAGCATAATTAGCATATGTTACTATTTCATCAGAAATGTTAATAAGCCCGCACTCTTTTCTGAAACTCGCCTCATGAACAGATGTGAGAAGATTGTGTGACCAAAAGTTTCAATGGGCAAGGCAGAATGTCTGGATCCTAGGTGAGCTTGTTAGGCCTTAGATTAAACTGATAACCCGATGTATCAAGTGTCAAAAGAACGGTATCCAGTGTTTGTGATGTCAATTGAAATGTATTATTATTAATTAAAACCTCTGAAATGTAAAAATGCTCGACTGTAGATTCTAACGACGCAGAGCCATTCCCGGGCAAAATGACTCTCTAATATTCTCTTAGATGAAACTGCAATCTCTGATATTCTTAGAGATAATTATTAACTTTAAGAAGTGCATTATACTATTACATTCTATTCTAACCAACTGTGAGAAGTGATGATTCTAAAGCAATCTTGTGCATTTCACCAGAAAACACTGATAAAAGATGCTATCACTATCTACAGCTGAAATGACAGTTCGTGTACTAGAACAAGTGCCTTGTTCTAAAACAGACTTATCTATGCCTATTTCCGATCTAGAAAGCTGAAAGAGAAATCAAATCTTTCTTTCCTTTCCTTTTCCTTTACATGAGAAAGTTGTGGAACACCATCACGCGCAGTGAACTTAACTCATTACCCAACATAACTTAAAACACAACACCACTCAACACCACTCATCACCACACAACACAACACTCAACATCACAACAACAACAGATAATGGAAGAGAGCTATTAGACACAAGAAGAAGAAGAAGAAGTTAATTGGGAAAACACAGAGAATTATTTATACACGCGATAAACACGTGGAAGAAATGTTATAAATGTATGTCATTTATTTACATGCATCTTGACACATTCTCACTCTTGTCACTGTCTTACTGTACACGTTCACTGACCCCAGGTCAAATGAGAACCTACATACAGCAGGAACCAGTTGATACAAGGCGTACACAGTGTGATAAACTCTGACCACCCCAAATTAACCCAACACTAGATTAGAGAGAAAAAGAGGGGGGGGGGGGGGAACTAGTTCCTACTTCAGGAATTTAGATTTCTTCCGACCTACTTCTTATTATTGTATTGGTAGGAATGTATATATTTATGTGAATATTCATCAGTGATCTTGGTGGCTACATACCAACAACCACCCAACACATCAGCAAACTAACCACCTAAATCAGACCTGAAAGAGGGAAGCTGAGAGAAAGAGATGAACCACAAGTGAGATGGAAGATGACTTGGCTATGAGCAGAGTATGGGGAGGCCTTCAGAGGAGCTATACAGGCAGACCTGAAGTGGATCCATCAGTCAATGGACCCTGGCTTACCTAATCTTCCAGTCACCAGGGTACCTTTCTAAATTGGTAGACACCACACCCAATTTCAGGAAACTGATAATTAATTGTTGAATCATTACCATCACACTTAATCTGTACAACATCAAAATGTTTACTATGTTTCACACTTGTTGTCATCTCATATATTGATGCTTGATTGATTGTCTGGGACTATGGTCCAATGTGCAACTTTTCTAATATTTTGTGTAAATCACAATAGAGATGTATGTACTGACCAGAAGGCTCAGGCCAGTCAATAAATGATTAACATGAATTGACCTTCTGTTAATTTGTCAGTTCAAACCTATCTGTGAGTCAACAACTTCTTTGTACATCATGTTGTCAGAATCTAATGTGATTGATTATGTGTTTGATTGTTTAAAGATAAATGAACTCATAATGACTTACTGAATGGGGAAATAAAAAGACTCTAGATCTATCAACTGCTCAACATCCATGTTTTCTTCATCTAAATCAGGCTGAGAAACTTCTCCGGACTTTCCTCAGATTTGATAACCAATAAGGGGGCTCCAGAGCTAAAGAATCCTTGGAGAAGGGGCAGAATCCCAGTTAGTAATCATTATTCTCACCAGGGCCATAATCTATATCTCCTAGACATACTTAATAGAACGAGGCCTGCAGATAACTCAAGGTTCTGGGGTTATTGAAGATAGAAGAGGATGGGGCTCTACTTCTTTTGTTAGAGATGGGGCATGCACTACAGTGATCTCCCACTCCTTTCAAAATATATGACAAACACAGAGCACTGCAATAATTGATTGTTCAGAAATGGATGAAATCGTCAAAACGTTATGTTGTCCAGTATGTAAACATACTAGTTTTAATTTTTAAAACTGACAGCAAGAAAGCCAAAGGATTAACTGTGCATGCAGAGATTTACTGCTCTTGTTGTGAAGAAGTAGTTTGTGGAAGATACCTATCTGCAAGAAGTAATGATGGGGATAGATCTTTTGCCATCAACAGCCAGTCTGTGTATTCTGCATTAGTTTATGGGATGGGTGCAACAGCATTCAGTAATTTTTGTGAAAATATGAACCTGCAAGGTCTTCATCACAAAACATTTCTCAACAAAGTGAATAAACTATATGCAAAGTTAGAAGATCAGGAGGACACTGTTTTCTCTCAAACCAGTATGTTTGACAGGCTCATGCACAGCAGTCAGACATCACTCTACAAGACAGGATGTTACACACATGGCTCAACAGTGACAATCTTTAGAAATATCTTTTGCCAAGTTATGACAGGCTATCTGACACTAAACTACTTAGTAGATGTGTGTCAGGACAAACTCAGAATTCAAATTAGTGTTTAAACAGCTTGATATGGGCTCGGTGCACTAAAGACAACTTTACCTCACGCAAGCGCGTTCAGTTTGCAGTTGTAACTGCAGCAGGAGAGTTCAACTTTGGAGCTGCTGCTACCCAAGACACTGCCCAGTGTTTTTGGATATTCTACAGGCCTGCATATGCAGAGACCAGGAGCATCTAGAATGCAGAAGAGAGGTACAAGAAGGTCAAGCAAGCTAAGAGACTCGACAGTGTACGAGCGGCCAAACTGAAGAGACAATGGGAGCTCTTGCACACGAAGCAGGATTGTTCTAATTGTCATGTACTGCTGTAAATTGTGTTTCTGTGTAAAAGAGCTTGTTAAAGCATTAAAATAACTTTATTAGTATTTTTTTTTTTTAAACATGAAAATAATGTGTTTCCCCCCTTTTTTTCATATCGCCAGTTTTTATACTTAAGTACAGGTTTTTTTTTCCAAAAAGCTATTGGGTAGATTATAACTAAACTGTGCATCGTTATTCTTCATTGTATTACTTACATTATGATTAGAGCAATCTCTGAAATGAAGATTTAGTTTTTGTGCAATAGTCAAAAAATCACAAAAAATTGTCATGAAAATGTTGTAAAATGTTTTAAATTATGAAAGAAAAAAGAATGCCAAGAGGTATCATTAAAACTTTTTCCACACATAAATTTAACGCAGCGTGATGTGCCTTTTATCCCGTTGTTCTATAAAATGTAACACAACGTGCGTGCGTTTTATCCCGTTGTTCTATAAAATTTAACACAACGTGACGTGCCTTTTATACCGTTGTTCTATAAAATTTAACACAAACGTGACGTGCCTTTTATCCCGTTGTTCTATAAAATTTAACACAACGTGACGTGCCTTTTATCCTGTTGTTCTATAAAATTAACACAACGTGACGTGCCTTTTATCCCGTTGTTCTATAAAATTTAACACAACGTGACGTGCCTTTTATCCACTTGTTCTATACAATTTAACACAACGTGACGTGCCTTTTATCCCGTTTTTCTATAAAATTTAACACCGTGCCTTTTATACCGTTCTATAAAATTTAACACAACGTGACGTGCCTATTATCCCGTTATTCCATATCATTTCATCTGTTATCGACTGTGGTGCAAGGCCCGTGTTGCTGATTTACTGGACAGTGGGTTCGAAATAAGTCGAGGGCGATTCGGAAGCAGACCGCTTACCATTGAATTCGGCGACTCAGAGAGCAACAATAGACTACCCCCCCCCCCCCCCCCCGCATATCCTTTGCAGCACATCGCCGTCAACACCAGCATTTTACCGCTGCTGTTGATTTCTTGGCAAGATTACGTTCAGTAGTTTGCCATTGCTTTCTGAGCGGCCGGCTCACTTATCCCAAAAGTCACAAACGCGGCGAGAACAGCTACCAATTCTCGCGCGCTGCTTTATCCTACGTGGATAAACGGGATTACGGAGAAAGTCGTTTAAAACCTAGGCCAGGGAGACCGGCAAAAATAGGCTTCTGAACGTAAAATTGCCTAGTAAATCACAAACAGGAAATCAATGCTGGGATGGACTGAAACGTTCTGTATTCAACATGCATGTTCAATGCAGATTGTGGATTTTAGAGACTGGTTTTTATTGTGAGTGTGTGTTATACTCTCCTGTCAAAGACTATGAATGGATGTACTGGCCTTGGCGAAAACAAACACGAGGGAAAATCATTAAGTAACAGGCGTTCTACGAATAACGTTTTTAAAATATTTTTACAAAGGTGCGAACCAGGTGTTGTATAAGTGTTATTTCTCAACATAACACCCTTGTACGGCAACACTCTTGCTTGTTGATATTTTGTAGGAAACAAGTTTTTGGGTGTGGCCTTATACCAATTTCGCAAGGCCCCACTACCTTCTTGTCAACTGCAAACCTGTGATCCCGCAAATGTTCTGTCAAGTGTGAAACAAATGAAAGTCCAATGGTGTCAACTTTGGACTGTATGTTGGATGTTTAGAGAAAACAGATTTGCTTTCCCTATTATCCGTGTTCTCGCCACCAGGCTAACCCACTCCGATATCAGAGGTACTTTTAATTTACACCCTTAAGAAGTATCCGTTTTCCATGCTCTGCTAGGCACTTTATAATAAAATGCCCGTTACTTCATGAATTCACCTAATTTTCCAACCTGTTTTCTGCTGGAGATTATTGTTTTCCCACCAGATATTAGTGATTCACTTGTTTTTATAACCTTAGTCATCATGATTGTGGGGCTATTTCCGTATTTTATGTCCTTTATTCTTTAAGTTCAGCTCTCACATATTTGTACCCGAGCTTTGTTCAATGCTTTCCTTACTTGAGCCGTAAACGTTAATTTTGTCCCTGTTGTTATTTCTGCTGTGTCCTTTTGCTGTAATATCCATGGCTTGTTTTCTATCTGAAGCAATCCATTTTGCATGGGCAGCCTGAACAGGATGAAAGCACGTGTGGGTTGCTGTGGGTTTAGGTAAACCCAGTTATGTCCGCTGTCGTAGCTTTCATGATGATGCACGTGTTGTCTACTGTGTAGTGGTGTTATGTGTATTGTTCTACGTGGGAGGGAAGGGGGGAGGGAGAGGGTCTCCGTGGCGGGGTCATCAAATCGCGTTCTCCGCGCTCCGAAGCTTGTGGTTTCAATTACGGTCTCCGTCACTCCGGAGACCGGTACAATTTTATCGGAGACGGCGTGGGGCGGAAGCTAGAGCTGTGGAGTTCGTGCTTGTGCGATACTTTCTGCAGGCGTCTTGTGGAAGGTGACCGAGCCAAACGGGGTAAAACCCGGTGTAGTGGAGTGTGATCGTCTCGCCTTTAAACCCCTTTAATGTGCAATTCACTGTATTGTGATGTTGTTGCATGTGTTGTCTAGTGTGTTGTGATGTTGTTGCATGTGTTGTCTAGTGTGTTGTGATGTTGTTGCATGTGTTGTCTAGTGTGTTGTGATGTTGTTGCATGTGTTGTCTAGTGTGTTGTGATGTTGTTGCATGTGTTGTCTAGTGTGTTGTGATGTTGTTGCATGTGTTGTCTAGTGTGTTGTGATGTTGTTGCATGTGTTGTCTAGTGTGTTGTGATGTTGTTGCATGTGTTGTCTAGTGTGTTGTGATGTTATTGTATGTGTTGTCTAGTGTGTTGTGATGTTGTTGCATGTGTTGTCTACTGTTGTTATGATTTTGTACGTATTTTCTATTATATCGCCATGTTGTATGTGTTGTCTACCATGATGTGGTGATGTATATGTTGTTCACTGTGTGTATGCACTCAAAACTATTCATGCACAAGGTCATTTTTGGGTGTTTATTTCGGGTCAGGTCTAGCAATAGTAAGTTGAAACCCATTGCTTTAGATTCACTTATAATAGTAAATACTATCAGATATCAACACACGGATTACCCAAAATGGCTTGTAGCAATTCTGGAATGGAAATCAAACCATACGTATTACTTAATCTCGACTTGTAGAGGCTAAGCTGCAAGAGCCACTCTGGGTGGAGTTTGGGATATTTGGGCAGATGTTGGAGAAACATCAAATGAAGCACGGTGAACCAAGAGTAAAATCCTGACATTGAAACATGAAAGTGTCTTTAATGTCTCCCAGTTGACATTTCTAATACCCCAGTGGTTATATAGTCTGTTTATTTTGGTGGTTGGTGAATTTCAGTGCCTTCTAGAACTCCCGTAGTTACACATATCTTCAGTCTGACGAAATAACAGCAGGAAACGTTCAGACCGGTGTGCATCTCTGTTCAGTAGAGCTTTCGTCCTGTTGCTATGCATTAAAACTATCACAGATGCCATCACTATCTGTACCTCGTGCGTACGTCGAGAGTTCTGGTCAAGATGGCGGTGGGCGGTTGTGTAATGTTGAAACCGCTCCATTTTTCACGTAGGAGGTGAATAATTTCATCTCGTGCGTGTGATTTCTACGCTAGGATGTAAACCAGAGGTTTCTTCTCAAGATTTTCGCCGGTGCTACGGAGTTCGTGCATCTGAGTGAATCAATCCTTGAATGTTTTCCGTAGCGTGTTGGGTTACTGTGTTGTTTTCTGGATTCTTCAAAATGGTGGACGAGCGTGTGTGCCCCGTACAAACCGTTTCGACTTTTACGCCGCGGTCCATGACGTAAGAGACCAAGTAGATGGGCCAGTGCCAGACGCCATAGACGCAAGTGCTGCCATGCCGTAAGTCCTTCTTCGCTGTGCTTTGCCATGTGGATATGTTTGAACTTACAGAAGGAACTGGCTCATTAAAACGGCGTAACGATAACAGTCCATGAATTCACTGATGAACTTTGAAATAGGAAGTAAACATCGGAGCTCAGGAAAACTAACACCGCTTTATAACGGAGTTAACAGAGTCATGACACATTTTGTGGTGTACAATTAGAGTTCCCGTTGTTGCCGGGATGGCATCTAATATAAGCGTGCACTAACATTAAGTAATCAAACCTGTTCTACGTTCGCCTTGTTGTCACTCAGTAATACTTCTCTTTCCTCCGTTCATTCAGGTCGTCCTTGCTGTTATGTTCCTCCGATTCTGTCTAGATTCTGCCCGTCGTTCTCGGATCCATGGCGTTTCCAGTCCGTGCTTCTAGCTGTTATCAACTTGGAGTCCACTGCTAAATCTCTAACCATCTAATAGCCACACCAAGTTGTTCCCAAATTCCAATACACGACCGTTCACCTTGATCGCCGCACAACGTATGTTTTTGTTGTCACGATTGCGTTGGTGTGACGTTTCCCGTTGTCAACTGGGATACTCGTATCCCTTGGTTTTCCTGCACTGTTTTCTTTGAGAGTTCTTTATCTCCTTTCTATGGCGAAATCCAGCACCTGCTCTGTGGCAGTGCGACCGACTGGGTCTCAAGTACACGCGTATTCTAGATTGGAATTGTGCCAGCGATAAACAACGTGGCCCTATCTTGCAAAGCCTGGCACACAGGAACGATATAGTTGCGCTTCAAGAGATGAGACTGGGCGTTAAGAATACTCTCCATATAGCCGGCTTCAAATGTTTTTACAACAGGCGACACCTACTAATGGCGATTCTGATTCGAGAGAGTAAAGTGGCTTCAGAGCTGGACATGTCCAGGGGGGACAGTAACGAGATACAATTACAGGCTGTTAGAGTTCACTCCAGTCTTCTATTCATGTTGGTGAATGTTTATGCCTGTAACGCGAGTGTGGATTCCCATAGATGGCAGTGTTTGAGTGACATATCATGTCACGAAAGGAATGCCATTTTCTGTGGCGATTTCAATGCTAAGGGCAAATCATGTGGTAACATTTCTTCCAACATACAGGCGGGGGGGGGGGGGGGGGGGGGGAAGGGGAGCTCGAGGGGCACTTGCAATCACTGACCTTGATTGTATCAACAGTGGCTGTGTCACCAGGACAGCAAGTCGTCCAGGTGACGAGAACAGTATTATTGACCTGGCGCTAGTGTCTCCGTCACTCACTAAAGTGTGCAGATGGGGTGTCCTATAGCAGCGACCACCACCCTTGCAGCATATTGGTGGAGAACGGCAGAACCAGGCAGCACACGTCAACGTTCAAGACCTTTAAGTATGACTGTTCAGGGCAAGTTGTGGTGAGTTAATTTAGGAGTGACAAGCGCAGGAATCATCATGGCAGGAATAAAAAGCTGGGATCAGCCAGCTTGATGGAATTGTGAGGATGAGAAGGTCTGGGTGGATAAGCGTCGTGCTGTAAGGAATTGGCGAACCGCCAAGAATAACGGAGCTGCCCATCCTAAGAGAGATATACACCAAAGTTAGCGTTTTAAAAAAATACTGATTAAAGTGGTTAAAAGTGAAAAATAGGCAGAGTTGTGTCAAAGAATAATCACAGACAAGTCACTGAAATTGTTCTGGCAACTACATAAAAGTATGAATGGGGTAGTCAAGAATAAGAGTGTTCCTGACTTCCAAAATGCTGACCTTATCTGGCAGGGGTCTGACGAGAATAAGGGCAAAGCCCTTTTCGAACGCTATCTAGAGCAGAGCAATCAGACAGACACGAGAGGCCGTCCTGAAGCTGCAGGTTCAAGTTGTTGAAATAAGTGGTTATATCAGATAGAAACACTAACTCACATTTCCACTTTTTATCCAGAAAAACTGAGGAATCTTTTCCTTTACTGTCCATGTATTGACAGATTTCCTCTATCAGCTGTAAAAATCTACTGAGAACTTTTCCCCGACTTAGCCACCTAACCTCTGTATGATAAGGCATGTCTCTGAACGCCAACTCTATTTCCTGCAAAAAAGATTGAAATTGGCGGTGATTTAAACCTCTTGTCTCTGATAAAGTTGACGGTTTGTGTTACAATGCTCATTAATCTTCCATGTTGATGACTTTACCACACAGCGATCCTTGGTGTATGATGCAGTGATATCCTGTCAATTCACCAGTACAGTTCTCCTGCATCTTCAACTGCATCCTTCCAAATAGTCCACTTTTTTTTTCGCCACACATCGCCGTTGCTCCATCTGTTCTCAATCCAACGAGTTTGTCCCAAGGCAGGTTCATGTTGGTTAAACTTTGACATACTTTGTCAAAAATGTCATTTCTTGTCGTTGTCCCATGCGTGGATTTTATGTCCGATATTTCTTCTGTAACATTCAAACTGGAGTCCACTCCACGGATGCAGATGGCGAGCTGTGCAGTTTCAGTCGTGTCAATACTTTCATCGAAAGCAAGGGGGAATGCAACCAAGTCTTTGCCTTTTTCGATCAGCAGTGTTTTCACATCAGTGGCCATGTCACAAATCCGATCAATAACCGTATTTCTGCCAAGGCTTACCTTTGCAAACATCTGCTTTTTGTCTGAACACAAGACGTCACACACTTTCATCATGCCGCGCTTAAGAAACTCCTTCTGTAAGTGGTTGGCCTGATTTTGCGATCACCTCTGACACAATAAAATTTGCTTTGACTGCAGCATCAGTTTGTGATTTTGCTTTAGTGAAAAACATCTGCTGTGATGTTAGATGCCTCTTCAATTCTTCTACATTCTGTAGTCTCTGCTCTGCATTCAGGCTGTTTAACTTGTCTTGATGTTTAGTCTCGCAGTGCCGTCTCAGATTATATTCTTTGATCACAGCCACATTATCTCCACAAATTAGACACACAGGTTTACCGCCAATATCAGTAAACATATATTCAGCCTCCCAGCGGCTTTGAAAGGCTCTCTTTTCAGAATCAACTTTTCTCTTGGTCATTTTAACGGCTAGCTTTTATTTAGAAAAGATTGTGCATCTACCGACATACGCTTGATTGATATCAAGTTAGCCGTAGCGGGAAAAGGTGATGTAATATCCGGGCACTACACTACTTCTATTTCTTATACCAATCCAAAACGAGCAATTTAACGTTGCTAGGTCACTATAACAACGAACATACACTCACTACACAACTTTTATTTTCGCCTTTTCTGATCGAAACTTGAACTCTCTCAGTTAACCTATCATTCGGCAAGACTGCTATTTAAGGAATTTGATTTGAACTTGATATCGTGGCCATTAAAAAATATTTGTGCCTAAAATTCTCTCTCTGGACGAATATATGTGTACCTCGGTTGAGACCTCTCGGGCCTGATACGATTGTACGCGGGTCTGACGTGGCCCGCCGGGCCTTGGGTTTGACGCATGTGGTATAAGGTATGACGACATCAGTATGTGCACCGACAACGAGCTACAGGAACTTGCAGATATGTACAACAACAGCATAGCGAGTGCTAGCATCAAGGAGGAGTGGTTACACAGCTATCTGATTCCCTTGCCGAAGCCTGACAAAGACCACACAAAAATTCAGGGATATCGGGTAATAACCATGCAACATACAATAAGCAAGCTGCTGGAGAAGTTAATTGCCATGAAAATATCAAGCCAGCTAGAGAGGCAATGTTGTTTCCCACCTACCCTTTGAGGGTACCGTCCAAACAACCTGGACCAACGCAGCAGTTTTTGCCCATGATGTCTATGAAGGTTTCCACTCAGGCATTGAAACATGTGCTGCGGCGATTGATCTTGAAGATGCGTACAATAGAGTACCTTTGGATTTTTTAATGTTTCAGCTGCTTGAACTCAAGATAAGTCCATTCCTCCTTAGTTGGATCGCTGCAGACCTCTTCCAACGGAAAGTAGTTTTTAGATGTGGCAGTTGGACTTCTGAACCAACAACAATATATCCGGGCCTGCCACAGGGATCACCATTATCTCCGGTGCTTTTCAACGCCTACACTATGAGAATTACCAGAGAGCAGATCACTGGACGGGGGAGGACATTGTCATATGCGGACGATGTGTTAGTGTATCGTCAGGTTAATGATATAGATCGGGCTGCTGTGGATCTACAAACCTAACTAAATCGCATAAGCACTTGGTGTGTGGAATCTGGGGCAATGGTCAACCCAACGAAGGCAGCAGTGACATGGTTCTCTTTGAATAACCATATTGTCAACACTCCAACACCAACTGTAAATCTGTGTTCAGAGACTGTAGAAAGAACGCAGGCAATGAATTACCTGGGGATACGTTTTGATCGAAGCCTTGCTTATAATGAGCACATAGACCAGGTGATAACAAAGGCCAAGAAGGGTTTGGCTGCAATGAGGGTGATGGCGGCTGCAAACTGTGATCAGCGCCATCTATGTTTTCTATACGAGAGTCTGGTCATGTCTGTTTTTGAGTATGCGATGGCAATCCTGACTCTCAGTCGTAAGCAGATGGAAAGAATGGAAAGGATACAGAACGAAACTATGCATATTATTCTTGGATGTACAAGAGATACAGCATGCAGGGCGATGCACTATCTTCTTGGTTTTCCAACCATTGAAGACAGAATACAAATTTGCAGAGCACGTGCCTATCTCAGAGTCAATGCAAACACATAACATCTACTGCATAGTGAAATTAAGAAGGTTGGGGTAGCAGATAAGAAAGAGGAAGGTCGTGGATGGGTCAAGCCGAAAACATTCTTCAACAGGTGTGTTCACTTCTGGCCTTAGAACCTGGCGAGGAGTGGTACAAGTTCCAACAGATTTCTGTACGTCCTTTTCAGTTTGCATCCAACTAGGCAGAAAATGCAGACAATAAAATCCGGCTGTTGTGGAGGCGGAAATACAAGCGTTGATCTTCGAGAATTCGTTAGACGGTGATGCTGTCATTTACACAGATGGGTCGGTCGTTCGACGATGTGAGAAGTTCATGGGCCTTTACGGCTCAGGCCGGAGGGAGAATTGTGAAGGAGGATTCTGGTGCTTTTGCTTTGACCACAAGTAGCCTGACTATGGAAGTCATGGCAGTAAGTAAAGCAATAACATGGCTCGAGACACAGACATTCACTAGGGCATGTTTCCTTAGCGACTCAATGAGCATGCTCAAGAAGATAGAGATGGGGTGGATCCGAAGAGAGTGGTTGCTGTCTCTGGAGCGGTCTCGGCTGGCAAAGATTAGTTTAATTTTCGTGCCAGGGCATGCGGGTGTACAAGGAAATGAGCGGGCTGACAAGCTCGCAGGTAAGGCTACTGTGGAAGGTGGACATGCCATGGACCAGGCTGACATTCTGAATGCTTTACGAGAAGTAAATCGTTCACAAGAACCAAGTGATGACTGTGAATCTACAACCATGGTCGGACTGCGAGAACAACAAATTAAAAGAGGTGTGGCCAAACAAGAACACTACGCAGGAAGCCAAAGAGGATTGATAAACCAGCACAGAACTGGTGTCGTTAGCCGCTACACGCTGCAGGATTTGCTGAGGAGGGGATCCGAGCACTTATGGACTGAATGGTTCAATGTGCAATGAGGATGACCTGTCGACTAACTAACTAATCTCGCATGTGACATGTTCTGTGTTTCCATCAGTATCTGTGCCTCGCGTGTGACATGTTCTGTGTTGCTACCACTATATGTACCTGGCGTGTGACATGTTCTGTGTTGCCACCACTATCTGTGCCTGGCGTGTGACATGTTCTGTGTTGCCACCACTATCTGTGCCTGGTGTGTGACATGTTCTGTGTTGCCACCACTATCTGTGCCTGGCGTGTGCCATGTTCTGTGTTGCCACCACTATCTGTGCCTGGCGTGTGACATGTTCTGTGTTGCCACCACTATCTGTGCCTGACGTGTGACATGTTCTGTGTTGCCACCACTATCTGTGCCTGGCGTGTGACATGTTCTGTGTTGCCACCACTATCTGTGCCTGGTGTGTGACATGTTCTGTGCTGTCATCGTCGTGAATGGACTTTGAAATCTGAATCCATTTAGTTTTACTATATGTGATATCGACGTCGATAGGGAGCTGCGCTGATAATGTAATGAGCACGGTTGGACGAGAGTTCCACGACTGGGCTCATCGCCTGCTAAATGAGTGAAAGACGTAATCCTCGGTGCATTCAGGTCAACAAAATGTGATATTTCTATCACATCGCAGACCCATACCAGAAAAATGCTTCGGGACAATGTTCTTATTACATTTGATATCATAATGACCTACATTTACTGTGGGTGTTGGAGGACATCGAGTATTGTCAAATGTTCTTATTATAATACATGTGATATCATAACGACGTACGTTTACTGTGGTTGTTGGAGGACATCGAGTGTTGTCAAATGTTCTTATTATAATACATGTGATATCATAATGACGTACGTTTACTGTGGATGTTGGAGGACATCGAGTATTGTCAAATGTTCTTATTATAATACATGTGATATCATAATGACGTACGTTTACTGTGGGTGTTGGAGGACATCGAGTGTTGTCAAATGTTCTTATTATAATACATGTGATATCATAATGACGTAAGTTTACTGTGGGTGTTGGAGGACATCGAGTGTTGTCAAATGTTCTTATTATAATACATGTGATATCATAATGACGTACGTTTACTGTGGGTGTTGGAGGACATCGAGTGTTGTCAAATGTTCTTATTATAATACATGTGATATCATAATGACGTACGTTTACTGTGGATGTTGGAGGACATCGAGTGTTGTCAAATGTTCTTATTATAATACATGTGATATCATAATGACGTACGTTTACTGTGGGTGTTGGAGGACATCGAGTATTGTCAAATGTTCTTATTATAATACATGTGATATCATAATGACGTACGCTTACTGTGGATGTTGGAGGACATCGAGTGTTGTCAAATGTTCTTATTATAATACATGTGATATCATAATGACGTACGTTTACTGTGGTTGTTGGAGGACATCGAGTATTGTCAAATGTTCTTATTATAATACATGTGATATCATAATGACGTACGTTTACTGTGGTTGTTGGAGGACATCGAGTGTTGTCAAATGTTCTTATTATAATACATGTGATATCATAATGACGTACGTTTACTGTGGGTGTTGGAGGACATCGAGTATTGTCAAATGTTCTTATTATAATACATGTGATATCATAATGACGTACGTTTACTGTGGATGTTGGAGGACATCGAGTATTGTCAAATGTTCTTATTATAATACATGTGATATCATAATGACGTACGTTTACTGTGGTTGTTGGAGGACATCGAGTGTTGTCAAATGTTCTTATTATAATACATGTGATATCATAATGACGTACGTTTACTGCGGTTGTTGGAGGACATCGAGTATTGTCAAATGTTCTTATTATAATACATGTGATATCATAATGACGTACGTTTACTGTGGTTGTTGGAGCTCATCGAGTGTTGTCAAATGTTCTTATTACATGTGATATAATAATGACGTACGTTTACTGTGGTTGTTGGAGGACATCGACTATTGTCAAATGTTCTTATTATAATACATGTGATATCATAATGACGTACTTTTACTGTGGTTGTTGGAGGACATCGAGTGTTGTCAAATGATCTTATTATAATACATGTGATATCATAATGACGTACGTTTACTGCGGGTGTTGGAGGACATCGAGTATTGTCAAATGTTCTTATTATAATACATGTAATATCGTAATGACGTACGTTTACTGTGGGTGTTGGAGGACATCGAGTGTTGTCAAATGTTCTTATTATAATACATGTGATATCATAATGACGTACGTTTACTGTGGGTGTTGGAGGACATCGAGTGTTGTCAAATGTTCTTATTATAATACATGTGATATCATAATGACGTACGTTGACTGTGGGTGTTGGAGGACATCGAGTGTTGTCAAATGTTCTTATTATAATACATGTGATATCATAATGACGTACGTTTACTGTGGATGTTGGAGGACATCGAGTGTTGTCAAATGTTCTTATTATAATACATGTGATATCATAATGACGTACGTTTACTGTGGTTGTTGGAGGACATCGAGTGTTGTCAAATGTTCTTATTACATGTGATATAATAATGACGTATGTTTACTGTGGGTTTTGGAGGGCGTCGAGAGTTGTCAACTGTTCTTATTGAGTGGCACCTTGCAGTCTTGACAGACCAAAGTATGTGAGTTGG
>JACEFZ010015178.1:67500-133111 GCA_014155875.1 Cepaea nemoralis
AGTAGGTGGGAAAAGACATTTCCTCTCTAGCTGGCTTGATATTTTTCTGGCAATCAACTTCTCCAGCAGCTTGCTATTGTAGTTTGATTGGTTATTACCCGATATCTCTGAACTGTTGTGTGGTCGGCTTCGGCAAGGGAATCAGATAGCTGTGTAATCACTCTTCCTTGATGCTAGAACTCCCTATACTGTTGTTGTCCGTATCTGCTAGTTCCTATAGCTTGTTCTCGGCACACATACTAATTTCATCATACCTTATACCAGTTGGCTCTGGTGCGCTGTTTTTTTGTTGTTCGTCGAAGCACTGCCATGATCTCTTTTACTGTCAACATGTCCTCTTCTGAAATTTTCTGGAACTTAACCTATCTGAGGTTACCCGTCTAGGCAAAATGTCGGCCACTCGTGTCTTTCTGGTTGCTCTGCTCTATTTAGCTTTCGAAAAGGGCTTTGCCCTTATCCTCGCCAGTCCTCTGCCAGATGAGGTCAACACCCTGGAAGTCAGGAATACTCTTGTCCTTGACTACACCATTCATGCTTTTTTTTTTGTAGTCGCCAGAACAATTTCAGTGACTTGTCTTTGCTTATTCTTTGACATAACTCTGCCCATTTTTTTCACTTGTTACCACTTTAACCAGTTGTTTGAAATAGCTACCTTTTGCGATAAGACTAGGATGGGCAACTCTGTTCCTTTAGGCGTGTTGCCATTTCCCTATAGCACCACGCGTATCCACCCAGGCCTTTTCCACCTCAAAATTCTACCAAGGTGGTTGCTCTGGCTTGTTTTCCTGCAATGATGATTTCTGCGCTTGTCGCGCCTTATTTTCTCACCAAATCTTGCCCTGTACTGCCATACTTGAAAGTCTTAACCTTTGACTTGTGTTGCCTGGTTCTGCCTTTCTCCACCAATATGATGCAAGGGTGGTTGTCGTTGCCATGGTGCCCTAGGGTGCTCCATCTACACACTGTAGTGAGAGAAAGATAAACCAGCGCCAGGTCAATAACACTATCCTCATCACCTGGTAAACTTGCTGACCTGGTGACACAGCCACTGATGACACATTTGTAGGCCTAGAAGGAGGAAGCGGTAGTATGCCTTTAAGCCTTAGTTAGTTAGTTAGTCGCAGGTTCCAACTTCACAGCAACGGGTCATCCCCATTATGCTCCGTTCCTGTGCCAGTGAATATCACACAAAACGCTCCCCACTGCCCAATGTGAAAAGTGGAAAAGACAGGAGTCTCGACAAACAACATCCCGCACAGATACACTGTGCATAATGCCGCCGCCAGAATGTCAACACACCAGTCCCCCACGAAACACCCATTTCATCTCTGATGGAATCGACAGTCATTTTCCCTTCTGGATGTTTCCTAGATGTTCACCCACACAGTCCACGAAAATAGTTCATCGTCAATGGTAGTGGCAGTCAACCAGAAGCCCAGCAGCCACGCATTTCTGCATAAGGCAAAAACCGGTCAACTCTGGGACATAGCCAGCTGTCATCGCTCTGAACATGCAGTCACGTTCCAAAAAACCTCGGGCAGATTCAAAAGCATTTCACACGAAACCCACAGCTCACAGTGTCGCGCCACGCACTCACTCAGTAGCAGGGCGACGGAACCATCAAGCCTCCTTAGTCGCCTCTTACGACATGCGTGGTAGGCCACAGTGTTGCTATTCTTTGCTTCCCTTATGGGCCCCGGCAACACACGGGCGGCCTTTAAGCCATTACCCCGTATGGACAACAATCACCTGAGGATTAATCAAGTTTGTGAGGGTAAAATCGTGAGCAGCTTTTTTTGCGGCTAACTCAATCACAGGACTATCATTCTGAGCCGGTGATGGTCCCTAATATAACTTCTCCTTGAGGTTGAACGGGGTAGGGGTAATGGTAGAATCGACATCGAAGACGCGGCCAAGCTTCCCCTCACTATGACAAGCGACGAGTCCAGGTTCTAACCCGCGTCCGGCCGTGCTCACAAGATTATCAACTTCGCTAGTGCCCCAAGACTGTTACAAAATTATTGTATCAAGTCTATCAAGGGAGATTCGAACACGTAACCACCAGGCTGGCAGGTAAGTGAGCTAGCTACAGGGTTAGGCAGGTCCATGTGTTTGCCACATGGCTGGCTGGTGAGTGAGCTAACCTAGCCATAGGGCTGGCAGGTAAGTGAGAAAGACAGGGCTGGCAGGTACGTGAGTTAGCCTCAGGGCTGGCTGGTGAGTGAGCTAAGCACAGGGTTAGCAGGTGAGTGAACTAACCACAGGGTTGGCAGGTGAGTGAGCTAGCCACAGGGTTGGCAGGTGAGTGAGCTAGCCACAGGGTTGGCAGGTAAGTGAGCTAGCCTAGCCACACGGCTGGCAGATGAGTGAGCAAGCCTAGCCATAGGGCTGGCAAATGTGTGAGCTAGCCACAGGGCTGGCAGGTGAGTTAGCTAGCCTAGCCACAGGGCTGGGAGGTGAGTGAGCTAATCACAGGACTGGCAGGTGAGTGAGCTAATCACAGGACTGACAGGTGAGTGAGCTAAATACAGGGCTGGCAGGTGAGTGAGCTAATCACAGGACTGGCAGGTGAGTGAGCTAAATACAGGGCTGGCAAGTGACTGAGCTAAATACATGGCTGGCATGTGAGTGAGCTAATCACAGGACTGGCAGGTGAGTGAGCTAAATCACAGGGCTGGCAGGTGAGTGAGCTAATCACAGGACTGACAGGTGAGTGAGCTAAATACAGGGCTGGCATGTGAGTGAGCTAAATACAGGGCTGGCAAGTGAGTGAGCTAAATACAGGGCTGGCAGGTGAGTGAGCTAAATACAGGGCTGGCAGGTGAGTGAGCTATTGACAGGACTGGCAGGTGAGTGAGCTAAATACAGGGCTGGCAGGTGAGTGAGCTATTGACAGGACTGGCAGGTGAGTGAGCTAGTCGCATGATTGCCACGACGGTTCCGTGTCGTGATTGTATGGTGCGTTAATCACATGGACAATATTGCTTGCTTATCTTCATATCATGGGAGACATGGACACTGGGACAACAAGACATGACAGAGACAATGGATGTGTTTACTCTTCTTCTTCAGCGTTCCGAGCCATTGAGTTTCTTTGCTGCAGATACAATCCGTCTCCATTCGTCTCTCTGGTTGACCTTCTCTTGCCAGTGTGTTTACTCTATCCTATTCTATTCGCAGGACAATTTCTAAATCCCAAACAGTATTTAATTTGGCCACAATGGCCGGGAGAGCAGGGGTAGCGCTGTCATTAATACGCTTGTCTGCTGAACGGTGATCATGGGTTCGAATCTCTACACTGACATGCGTTTTATTTACCGAGACTCCTATGTCAACCGAGCATCAAATGGGGAATATAAAAAGTTTTGGGAAGTCAAGGCCACATCACCGACCGAATGGTCTATACAAATGTGTTGCCAGCACCTTACAGCCAATAGTCTCCAGGTGTGGCAATGGAGCTCACAGTGGCTGTGGAGCATTTAGCAGAAGTTGATATCAAGAATAAAATATGAGCACGAGTATGAATGTGTTTAGTACAGGCTGTATGTTTAATCAGTTGATGTTTTGAAAATATCGCCGTTCTAAGTTTAGTAGAGTTTTGTGTATTTCATGCCACATATACTGCTATTTTTTGGCATATTCTATTACAGGATATCGCTGTCAACACCAGCATTATACCGCTGTTGTTGATTTCTTGGCAAGATTACTCTCAGTAGTTTGCCATTGCTTTCTGAGCGGTCTGCACACATATCCCGTAAGTAACCGACGCGGCGAGAACCGCTATCGATTTCCGCGCATCTGCGTTTGCTCTCGTGGATAAACGGGATTACTGAGAAAGTCGCCATGGAGACCGGCATTTACTGCTATAGTGTGTCTTATGTTGTGTAAAGTTGTCCACAGGACAGCTCTATTCACACAAAGTGTTGGAAATATCCACCACGGTTTAGTGTTCAAGTAATGGATACGTCCTTTCATGTTGTCACAAGCCACGTGCAGTACGGGCTGGGTCATGTTATTAATGCCGACTTCCGTCGCTAATGGATTTACGGACAGCAGTTCGTAATCCCACATACCCCGTTCGAAACATTGCTGCGGGCGATTTGGCAGCAGACCGCCTTCCGTTGGTTTTTTACAAACTAGTATGGATCCCGGTCGTTCATAAAGCAATGGCAAACTACTGAACGTAAACTTGCCAAGAGATCACAACAGTAACAATGCTGGTGTTGACTGTGACATCCTGTAAAGGATATGCAATTAACTTTTTTAACAAAAAATATTATTAATGTTGTTGATGAGTGAAACCTGAAGTTCATTGATTGTGTGGGGATTTTTTGCGTACACAGTTCATTTAAGTGCACACCAGAGGTAGTAATCCAGGGGAGTAAGATCCGGATAGCGTGCAGGCGAAATTCCCCGAGAGATTATGCATTTTGCAAAAATGCCTTGTAAGAATTATAGTGATTTTACAGCTGTGTGAGCAGTTGCACAATCTTGTTTAAATTATACGTTTTCGATTTCCCGCTCAGAAAGTTGGGCTACGAATGGTTCCAAAATCTTAATCTGATATCTTTCAGAATTTACAGTAACGTTAAAGAAATTTTGACCAACTATCCGCATACGACTCATTGCACACCACACTTCTTCTACTTTCTGATCTTGGACAGGCACTGGGTGCAATGCATGGGGATTTTCATCACTCCAAAGACAATCATTCTGACTTTTCACGTAGCCAGAAAGATTACAAAAATAAAAACAACCTTGGTCTGTGAAAAAGGTGACATAAAAGATTTCCTCATATTCTTGAGCAAGAAAATTATCAAACCACATGCAATAGTTAACTCTTCACTAATATTTAATGTTTTTAGTTGAGGTACAACAGAAAACTTGTATGGATGCAACTTCAATTTCTTCTTCAGGATTTTGTGAACAGTACTACTTGACTGGTATACGTGATAAGCCAACTTTCTTACTGATTTACCAGGACTCATTAGCATGCTGTCCTGGATGTTGAGGGATGTTCCTTCAGAAACAGATGGTCTTCCTAGGGCGGCACAAATCATGAACACTGCCAGTGCTGCGAAATTTCTTAATTAAATTGCTAACAGTATTAGGATGAGGCACTTGATTATCAGAAAATGTGATCATAAATTGAACAACCACATTCAAATACTTGCCTTCCTTAAGAAACATGTTCTACCAAAAAGTACTCTTTTCTTCAATAGTTAACATCATTGTAGCTTAGATCAATTATTATAGTGCGTTCACAAATGTTTTCCCTTGTAATAAAACCCATAACTCAGTAACCAACTTAGGGAAAATGGACGATATTTAGCGTATAACCTTATCATTATCTACACCAAACAAAACTATATTTGTTCTGTACATTGCACAGCAGATCTCAATGGTTTTTTTTATATGCGGATTATATTTACGAGTCAGAGATGAAGTATATATTATGAAATGTATTACATCTTCTCAAAGAAACCTCAGTGTTCGTTCAATCATGAATATTCTCCGTAGTGCACGAAAATTTCACTAAGAGATACACGTCACATAGTGGAACGGAAGTGTTCTGAGGATATGCCTTGCTTCGTTACCAGAATTGACGTGCATTACTGTTTAATAAGTTTATTAGCCTGAATTCAATACATTTTCGCAAAAACATCAAAGAAATATCGCCGCTTTCCAGGATTTCAGTTGCCTCTGGACCTATCAAAGACATATTCCTTGGGTGGGAGTAAACATATTACTGCAGGAACGCTTTCATAACGATGCAACATATTCTTTAAAAAAAAAAAACCTGAACGTGGCTGAAGGCAAACATTTGTGAACGCACTATAAAACATCTGCATATAGCAGTGATATTGTGAACTAACGTTTAAATGGCGCTTGAACCATGATGTAAAACACAACTTAAATTACGGAGCGTAGATAATTGATTTTAAAAAGACCACAGTCATTAAAAATACACCATGTATATCGTTGATATTATATATCCATCTGTTTCATAGCCTACCTCTCGCTCTTTAACCTAATGTTTTGTTGACATAACGCAGTGATCTTTCATTTTCTGGAGGTACGCCAACCACTTTAATTTTTGTCTCCCTGAAAATGTCATGTACGAAATGGCCGTTATGATGTTCGTAACGTTACAATGTCTGCTTCTCGGTGTGAAGCCGGCAGCAGTATCTAGAATTTCATATTATTTTTCTCTCTTGGGATTTAGACAGCGCCCGTGTGTGGCATTGACCGCATAGTGCTGGTAGAAAGGCACTCTTTTTCACTTGCTTCACTTCTGTCATGACGATAAATAAAAGGTCTGAGTGTTGGTGAGAGGCGGTTAAGTCACGGTGCTTTGCCTTTGAATATCAGGTTTCTCTTTCTCTGCAACGTCTTTAATCTTCTCTTGAAAAAGAAATACTACCTAAATAATTAAACACTGATGTCTTAATATCTTAATATCTGATAACTTAATATGTGAACTTTCAAACTGGTTGACTTGAATACAAGTGAACTCTGAGGCTTGATTGACTCTGATGTTCTGTATCGATCTCTGAGCCACGTTTCACTTTGATGTTTTGTATACGTATAATAAACTCACTTGATGATCTTCATCAGTGCCACCCTGAACGCTTCTATGTATGTCTCCTAGGCTACCAATTATCTTAGTTTTCAACTTTCCGTCCGCAACCAGTATTTGATCATCTGCTAGAAGTGAGTTGTTTATTCATACCTAAACCGGACCTCTCAATCGCTCCTCAAGCAGTACCTAATCAACTGCTGAGAGTGAGTTGTTTATTCAGTCTTTATGGCTGATTCACTTTTGGGTGGTCTTCACTTACTGGTTTCCTGTGTTTTAATTTAATGGCGTACCTATCAAGCAGTACATTGTTGATGACGCAGACCAGATATACCCCTGATGTGTCAAATGTCAGGGTGGGTGGGTCGGTTGTTCTGATCATATTCTGCCTCTAGTGGTATCAGACTCACAATCAACAGTTTCTGCCGTTCTTCCAAAGTGTCGCCCGGCGTGTGTCCACAGCCACCCCACAGAGTATCTTCTCCTGATCCCCATACAATATTTATGTCTTATATTCACTGGTTCAAGTTAAACGCAGTAAAACGGAAATCTGCCGGTACTGCGCCGATCACCACGCCTTCAAGGAGTGTCCGCTGGCCAAGCTGGACACGGACTTCCGAGCACCCAACAACAAACGAAAGTGCGCCAACTGTCTGAGCAAGCATGGAGCAAGATACTTGGGCTGTCCGTACCTGCAACGATACAGAGACTCCTTAAAGATCGCAATTACCACAAAGACACCATTCTAAAGAAGCAATGTGGAGGGGCGAGACAGCCACGGGTTTAGCACAAGCTGAAAGAGATCAACTTCTAAAAGCAGATAGACGAGTTGAAGAAACAAGTCAAGACACTGCTGACGCCGACTCCGACCAGCGACAATGAGAAATTGCTCGCTGAAATAAAGGAGATCCATCAAAACATCAAGCAAGAAGTGAAACATATGGCACTGATTAAGAAGGAGAACGAAGAAATCCTACAAACTATTAAATCAGAACGAGAACTACAAAAAGCTGAAATGGAACTTTTCCAAAACAAACCAACAGAAGCCATACAAGAAACCACAGATAAAACGCAAGAGGGACCCACTCTCCATTCGGATCTCTGAAGGAAGGAACAGAATACCCACTTAGCAGGGAGGAACTCCAGCGCGAGGAATTCAGAAGGTGCTGGGAAGAAAAAGAAAAGAAGAAGCCCAAGAAACTACAGGTGAAACCGATGGAGTACTCAATCATACACTACGACTGTCAGAACGACTTCGAGTACTATATAGATGACGGTAAAATCGTCCCATGGCTGACCACGGAGGAAGAAAACTTAAGGCAGCAGATACTCAAACGCGACAGTGAAAACAGGTGCAAGGAGGAATAATGAAAACGTCGAAAAGCTCCATACAGAAAATACACAAAAAAGGAGACAAAAATCACCAAATAAAAAGTCCTTATAAGGACTGCACCCAGCCAAGCCAGAAGAGCCAGGAGCCTGCACCAACAAAGAAAACCACAGGAGGAGACGAGCACAAAGGATAGCGCCGACCAATCCGCCAGCTGACGTCACAGACACAAACGCTTACATAACCAGTCCGAGATAGGACTCACTCGGAAGAGCGCACAAGACAAGGAATCAGGGTGAATAAACCCACAAAAAACCACGGCTCTCAACAATAACCACCGCTGAGGAAGCAGGTTACACGAGACCGAATTTGGAATTTTTGTTTTGAAATGGAATTGGAATTGGAATTGGTTCAAGGTATCGAATTTTTTGACATACGGAAAATTAAATGAAGAAACAGCCCGAGACAAAAGAAGCTAACTTTGCTGATATAAATAACTGCTAGAGCTCAAAGAAATGTTTTATGGACACACGAGCAATGCTATATGATATTTCCTATAGGTGGTATCACTTGCAATGTCATGAAAGTTTGGAGTGAACAATTATGGAGGGGTATATGCCCGCCCGAGAAGAGAGGAAGAGAAAGGCAGAAGAAAAGATGGGTGGAGGATGTGGCAGATGATTCCAGATGGGTGTATCGGACGCTTGCTTATGACCGAAAAATTTTCAGGACTGTTGTTATGGGAGCGAGGTATGTGAGGGAAATGCTACTTAATGAATGAATGAATGAATGAATTAATTAATTAATTAATTAATTAATTAATTAATTAATTAATTAATTAATTAATTAATGTCATTGATATTGTTGTGGGAGCGAGGTTCTGTAAGGGATATGCGACAGAATGAATGAACGCGTGGTGCAGTAATAGTCGGCACTTGTGGATTAGGGCTAGTGGACACAGCTTCACAATTTTGCCGTACCGGGTTCGAAATCTGCCGCATGCGATCGAGGAGCAGATCATGTAGTGCTGATTTTCAAAGCGGTATGAGCGTCGGCCGTTCGGAAAGCAATGAAACACTGATGACCATAACATTGCCTAGAAAATCACAAACAGTCCCCAAAAATTCCCGTGTTGGTTGCAACGTCTTGTAAAGGACGATTAACTAACTTTAGAATAGATAACTAGCACAAGCTTCTCCTTTCTTCTCCTATATGGATGCGCATATACTTATGTACTTATCCATAGACAGACAGGCCGACAGACAGGCAGACAGGCTGGCAGACAGATAAACTATGTAAGTCATCTATTGCTTTCTTAAGCAAATCACATGCCCATATTAACTGTTGTAACACACAATATCTCCTATATTAATGCGATCGATTTCTTATTCTCTAAGTCATACTTCAACGTTTCGGAAGATAACAACTAAAACAAGCCTAGACATTTCTCTCTCTCTCTCTCTCTCTCTCTCTCTCTCTCTCTCTCTCTCTCTCTCTCTCTCTCTCTCTATCGCTCTTTCTCTCTCTCTCTCTCTCTCTCTCTCTCACTCTCTCTCTCTCTTCTTTCTCTCTCTTTCTCTTCTTTTTCTCTCTCCCTCACATCTCCCTCCGCACTCTTTCTCTTTCTCTCTCTTTTTCTCCCTTCCTCGCTTTCTTGTTTTATCTCTCTTTCTCTTTCTGTCTCCCTTCCTCATTCTCTCTCTAACCCCTCTCTCTCTCTCTCTCTCTCTCTCTCTCTCTCTCTCTCTCTCTCTCTCTATCTATCTCTGTCTAATCCCTTCCTGTCTTTCTCACTTTCTCTCACTCCTGCCCCTATCTCTCCCCTCTCTCTCTCTCTCTCTCTCTCTCTCTCTCTCTCTCTCTCTCTCTCTCTCTCTCTCTCTCAACAAACCTAATAATAGATCTAGGAAAGCTGCCTGAATACAATTTGGAAAATATCTATGGAAAGAGATAGAAAGGAATTATAATTTATTAGAATCTGTGAATGTCTTGGCCAGCCGAGCCATTTCTGGAAGTAACTCTAAAATCTCCGCCCTAAGAGACATGTGCATAAAAGATCTCAATATTTTTTCCATTATTTCACTCGTGTCAGAACCAGTTCTATATGCCAAAACATCGTCTGCTATGGGAATAGTGAGCAGAACTGCTCTCAGAGGATGGAGCACTTATTGGGATGTCCACAGTGTAATGGCGTCGCTCAGTATAACATAATGAAACGTAACATGACATGACATAACATAATTAAACATAACATGACAGGACATAACATAATTAAACATAACATGGCATGACATAACATAATTAAGCATAAAATGGCATGACATAACATAATTAAACATAACATGACACGACATGACATAATGAAACATAACATGACATGACATGACATAACATAATGAAAAATAACATGACATGACAAAACATAATGAAACATAACACAACAACATCTGGAAAGGTTAGCATTCTTCCTGGGTCAGTTGGTTGTATGTAAATCACACCGCCGTTATATATATATATATATATATATATATATATATATATATATATATATATATATATATATATATATATATATATTCAGAAAGTCGTGGGGTACTGATGAGCGTAATCTAGCCTATGAATCAACATACAGCTGAAAGATGCTGGTGTTGACCGCAATATCCTGAAACAGGGTGGAAACGCGGAAAAAAATAAAATATATATATATATATATATATATATATATATATATATATATATATATATATATATATATATATATATATATATATATATATATATATATCATCATCATCATCATCATAATCATCATCATCATCATCATCTTCCACTTCTGCCAGTCAAGCGTCGTGGGGAGGAATAATTTGCGTTCCAGCGCCCGGTGGACGGCACTGGATAGTGTCATTCCGTGTGGTTGTACAATGTCTCTGATGTCGTCAATCCATTTTCTTCTTGGACGTCCTCGTGGTCTCGTCGCAGATGATCTTTGATGTAAGGCCAGTGATGGTAGTTGCTGATGTTGCATTCTAACGACATGGCCAAACCACTTGATCTTCTGTCTTTCAATAAATGTGGCACAAGGTGTTGATCCCACAGTCTGTCTGATAGTAGCATTTCTTACTCGGTCTCGGATTGTTAAATTGGCAGCTCTCCTCAGGCATCTCATTTCGCAGGTGTTGATTTTGCGAAGGTGTAATTTGGATAGTCCAGGTTTGAGATTGGCAGCATAGGGTTGGTGTGAATATGCTGTTTATTATCTGTCGTTTTGCGGACATGGGTATGTTTGGATGTTTCAGTAAGGGTGATAGTTGATATGTAAGTGCACTAGATTTTTGACATCTGATTTCAATTTCTCTGTCCAATCTGCCATCTTCTGTGATCATACTTCCAAGGTATTTGAATTCTTTAACTTGTTTCAGAGGTGTGTTATTTATCTGTATACTTAGTGGGCCTGGCGATCTGCTAACTTGCATTACTTCGGTTTTGGCTGTGTTTATACTCATATTGTATCTGCTGCAGGTTGAACTCAGATTAGTAATATGATTTTGTAGTCTGCCCTCATCGCTGTAAAACAGGCACTGATCGTCTGCAAATAGAAGTTCATTTATTCCCTTGTGGGTCAGTTGTTTCATCTGGAGTAAAGAGTTGCTAAATTTTCTGAATCTGTTCTGTCGAGACTTGCTTCTTTGGAAATTCTGTCCATGTAGATATTGAATAGCAGGGGAGAGAGCACACATCCCTGTCTCACTCCTGTATTGACTGTGAACATATCTGATACACCTTCTTGTGTTCTTACTGCACTTTAGCTCGAGTGGTACATGGCTATGATGTTTTCTAGCAGTTGCCCTTCTATCCCATAGTCTTCAAGAATGGTCCATAATTTGTATCTGTCTACTCTATCGAAAGCCTTTTCCTGATCTACAAACACAATATACTGCTGGTCACTATATTCGATAGTTTTTTCACAAATTTGTCTAAGTGTAAATATTGCATCAGTGCAACTTTTACCTTTCCGAAAACCGAATTGTGCTTTGCTTAACTGTTGTTCAACTATTGGTCTAGCTCTTTGTTCCAAAAGTTTTGCATACATTTTCCCTATATGGCTCAGGAGTGATATACCTCTGCAAGTTTCGCAGATGTCAACAACTTAACTGACAGGCATCATCGGGTACTTCTCACACACCCATACAAGACAACTTGCAAGTCGTGTGGGAGGCAAAATGCATGGTCCATTTTATTGCCGTTGGCTCGCTTACAAGCGGTAAACAGTCGCTAATGCAATACACAATATACAGCCACAGAATTATCTAACCACAAACTGCTAACCCTATGCTAACTCTATCTACTAGTGAACACAAAACTCCTAACGTTATTCTAAACGATTGTGAACGCCCCAAGTCCCAGTCTCCCCGTCTGCCGAACATCTCTCCCGTGGTTACACACCACGCGGGGTGACCTTCTCCTTCGTGCGTGTTACCTCACATCGCACGACTGCTGCAAAACGTGGCCTGTTGAGTGTCTACTCAACTGTGCTCTGGCTTCATGAGGTGTGGTGGTATCGTGATTAGAGTGCTAACTCTCTGCACACCGCCTGCGTGTATCATGAGGGAGTGGCTAACCTTCCACTATTTCCTCATCTCCCCTGCTCTTGCCTCGGGCACCGCATCTCCTCCTGGTCCCTCCAGGATTGACCGCTCTCCCTGGCGGAGGGGATGTGGTCGAGTCTTTGACACTCTTTGTTCCAAAAGTTTTGCATACATTTTCCCTATATGGCTCAGGAGTGATATACCTCTGCATGTTTCGCACTCTCTCATATTGCCTTTCTTTTTCCATATTGGTACTATTATTGCATGTTGCCAATCATCTGGGACTTTTCTTTCTTCCCATGCTATGGTTAAAAAGTCTTGTTAGCCATTTAACTCCTGTTTCCCCACAGGCCTGAATAGCTTCTGTGGTTATTCCATCTGGACCTGGTGATTTGTTTTTAGGACTTTTCTGTTAACTGCTTTGACTTTTGCAGGTATGAAATTTGGTTCTTGCTGTCCCTGGCATTTAGGCACAAAAGTGAGATTTTCTATGTTATGTGTGGGGTTAAGTAGTTCTTGAAAGTATTCTGCCCACCTTGCTAGTCTTTGTTGTGGATTAAATATTGGTATACCTCTTTTGCTGTTTATGATGGTTGGGTTGTAAGATGCATCTCTGTTTCTCATTGTGGTGACACGTTTATAAAATTCTCTTGGGCAGTCTTTGCTAAGGGTCGCCATCTGTTCACCGTATATTCTCCAGGATTCATCTCTAGATGCTCTAATTGTTCGTTTGGCATTACGTCGTGCTATTCTATAAGTAATATAGTCCTGTTCAGATTTAGTTGTGATCCACTTTTTGAATGCTACCTTCTTTTTGAGTATGCTATCTTTAACTTCGTTGTTCCACCAGGCTGTTCTTAATCTTTTGTCCTGCCCTACTTTATATATATGCTGATTAGCACAAGTGAGAGCGACGAGCCCAGGGTAGAACCGGGCATATTCGCAGATGTGTGGATGACCAACATCCTAAACGAAAGACAAGCACCCAGACAGTCTATCAGTGCCCACTATGGGGGAACTGTGCTATCGCAAGCTTGCATGCCGGCGGGCTAGTCATGTGTTCCGATCCCCACTGGGGCCGGGTGTTTGTGTCATTGATCATTGCACCCAGACTGACAGAGTCGACAATGGGAACCAGGACATATTGTGCGCTGTAAACGGGACCGGTCAGATATTGACCATATCACTAATACAGTGCAGCTTGATCCTACTGAAATGTGTGGAGCTAGCACCATATACCTAACATGTCTCAGAACGTGGACAAGAGTACTTTACTGTAATTCACAGCAATGTTACACAACCAACATGGTGATTATAGGCAGGTGGCCTGGTAATACCCCGGAGAGCTGATTGTCTCCGGGCACGGTTTGCTTGTGCATGTTCACTATGTTTGGATTTTAAGACCCGGTTTCGTTTCCCAGCTACTGAGTTGAGTACTTGGTGCGACACTGTAATCTGTGAATTTGTTTCACGATGGTTTTTGTGTGTGTCTACTTTGGCTGTGTTGTGAAATGCAGATTTGGAAAATGGATGACGGCTTGTTGACAACACTCCGTCTGCTGCGTTATGCGATAATGCTTGTGCGGGCTGCTTGCGTTTATTACAACGGTTGTTTTGGGAATGGGCGTAAAGTAGCTATGCAGCCTGTTGTCTGATAAACAAGAGTCCATTAAGCTGACTGTCAGGGGCTTATATGTAAGCAATAGTGTAAGTGCCGGTATGTAAGCGAGAGTCAGTGTAAGTATAGCTGAGGTCAAGGGCAGTAGGGGACATCACGGCTTGGCGAATGGAGGGTCAAGCAAGAAGCCCGTGAACAGACCCACGTGATGTGGGAAGGTCAAGGAGAACGGAGGACAGTGTGTGTGAGACAGCGGATAGAGACGGACGTGTGAAGAATAGCGAGAGATAGAACGATCGAACGAGAGAGTTGTGACGGATAGCTGAGATGAACGTTGTGTAGGGATATTCGAGGAATGTACTAACTGTGATATGTGCGGGATGATGTGAGGCTGTGATTGCGAATGATCATGCGGGCGACAGTGTAAATATCGCCCATGTGAGCTAGCGCGTGGCTGCTGGTGTTGAACGATTGTTTGAGCGTGAAGTGCGACCATGTTGTCAGCCTGTAATATATATTGTAATAAATGTTGCTCAGGAGAAAGCTCCTGCGAGTTTCCGATTGCATTCATGTGTTATTAGTATATGTGTCGTAGATGTTGTAATTTGCCTGTCCAAGTCCAGTGAGCTAGAAGGAGCAAATAGTTAGGACTCTGACAGGTATAATGGTGTCAGAAGTACACATGAACCACATTCCCATGTAAATTGCATAAAAGAACGCTACTTTTGTAAAGAAGAATATCAATGGCATAATGTTGTAAAAATCGGAGATTTGTTAACAAAATCAGAACGAAAATAACGTCATTTCTTTCCACAGCAGGTTTCAAGTCTACAAAGCGAACCGACGTAACCAGAATAGGTCAACGGTAACCAGCACGAGAATCACGTTCCTGTACATCAAGCGTTCGAGTAGTCAGCAGATAAAGATAAGTTGATTAATTTTGATTGCTAAGTACCCAAATCTGCATTCTTTGATTTGCTTGTATAAAAAAAATCATCATTGGGGTAGTTAAATATTAATTAACAGGAAATGATGTCGGATGATGAAGATTATTCACATTTCTGGGGCACAAATCAGTACAAAAAGTTGTCGGATTTTTTTCACAGTACACGGGCACAAGACAAAGCGAATTGTAATAGAAAACATGACCTAATACGTGATTGGACACAGAAATTTGAAAAGAAAATGCAAGACTACAAAATCCCAAAAGATTATTGGAGGGTATGGTACACGGGACACTTACCAATAAAAAGTAGAAAACTATCGGAGATCATACCAGATATGTCAAGTACAGACTATGAAGATTATAAAACCAAAATATTAACACACTATCTAACCTCTTTCGAGACTCTAAAAGTAGAGGTACAAAATTTGAAACCAGCCACAGACAAGTCATTCACCCAGTATATAAAGGAAATAGAAGAATTTCTCATAAAGCTAACATTTGAAATTAAATATACAGACAACAATCAAGAAGCAATAAATTTCTTGCTAGTGGAAAAACTAAAAGCAACACTCCCAGCCGAATGAGGAAAATATTTAGAACAACATAACAAAGAGTCTATCAAAAATTTACTAGAAAAATGCCGCGAATATTACAACCAAAGTATGAACCTGGTTAAGAACACTCAACAGAAGAGTACTGTGAAAGCAACGGCATCTGCAGCCACAGATTGTCAAAACAAACCACAGAAAACAAAACCAGTACTGTGCAAACATTGTAGCACTCCACATACAGAAAATGGAATATGCGATAAGAATCCCAATTATCAAGAATACCTAAATACTATTATAGCACAAAAACTGGGAAAGGTAAATCAAAGGAAATATAGAACAAAATGTCATTTTTGCCTCGCGTATGGCCACAGACGTTTTGAATGTGAAGGAGTAAAAAGAATACAGAAAGCAAAAGCAAATGCAGCCATAAACATTACAACAGACATTTCAGCAAAGAACTTAGAAAAAGTAAACATCACAGAGACGAAAACAAGACCAAACACTGCAAATTCAGAACAGACTGAGTTTTACCCATCAGACTTTGTACCATATTTCAATAATGTTGTTAACATCACTCTACCTCATTCCTTATTAAAAGAGGGTAATACTCAACAAGAAAGTGAGGAAATGAACAAAACCTCAAGACTGTCGTTAGGAAAACTAACGTTCCATGAAGGATACATCAATGACACAGTATGCACATGTGTACGCGACACAGGGTCCTGTCTTATCGGTCTTCGCGAAGACCCTAGCTGATCCTAAAGACTACCTAGATGAGTACATCTATTGCAGAACTGTTTCAGGGACAGTAGAGAAATATCCTATGGCATGGTATTAGACAATCCATGCTGTGATTTATTAATTGGAAATGTATTAAATGTGACAGACTACACAGAGTCCAAAACTCACACAGGGCATAAAGTTAACACCACAACAAGCACTGCCTTAACTACACCACTCATCATACAACAACATGACGAACAGACCGAAGTACCACACCATACCAACTTGATTACCATCTCACAACAAGAAAAAACAGAAACTGGTGTGTATCATCAAAGAAAAGAAGGTACAGATAACAAGCATTTCACAAGGGCGAGAAAAGATCACAAAACATCAGGTTACATGCTATACCTCCTGTTAACTACACACATGCCCAAGTGCGCACAATGGATGGTTCTACTCGCACTACTCATGGTAAATGCAAAACAAATGTCTTCACAAACAATTTTATTCACACATCATCATGACGCAACACAGATGATATTACTCATGACAAACCAGCTAACTTTGTTACTTACATCATTACTGGTGAACCAAAGTTTGTTGTTACCACTGATAAACACTATGTCAAATCAACTCAGACACATACTTATGCTGAACAATGTAAATCATCAGTCAGTGGAATTACTGACAAAAATCAGCAACAAATTACCCTACATATTTTGGAAAATATACACAAATTGCAGAAAAGTGTACAAACATGCACGATTACAGTTCAAAACTATACATGGTGTATTATTATTATTATTTGAACTATTGGATGTATACACACATGTACGAGTGCAGGTTTGGAGATAGCACATCAAAATGATCTCAACATGAAATTTGAAAATCCCCACCTTTCGGAAATTTTAACCGTAACCCACTTTATATCTGTAGATCGAGTAACTCCAGAGTTGCCTTGTCTGCTGTACGACTCCAGCGCTATGATACTAGCACACTCCATTGTACAGACCAACATAAACGTTCCTTCACGTGAAAATTGTCATCAACAGACAGTAAGACTCAACATGTGATTTCAGGTATCTAACAGTAAGATATACCCATATTGACTTTGTTTCAAACGAGTATCTACAGAATCCACCTTTTGAAATCGACTAACAACGACGACAGCTTCACAAGTACAGACATTCATTTCCGGTGATCAGTTTAATGAACCAGATGCCAACCTACAAACTATGGCAAAGACAGTCACAGACAGACGCACCATGGCCACACTCAAAATTAAGGCCACCGAACTTAATTAATTCGTGTTTTATACGTGTGAATTCCAGCAATTTTACAGAACGGACTTACAAATTGTCCAAACTTGGTGAAAAGTGTTAATCACTATACAGAAGGAAAGACAATATCATGATATACAGAAGTCGTCAATAATCGGTTCAGAAAGAAGAAATGCCAAACATTCCAGCACCGCAGTGAACATTGAACACGAGTGATTTAATTACGTGTGCATAACTTTCACAGGACAAGAACAGTATCCTATATATGCATAAAGGCAGCGACGATGAACATTTTAGTGTATAGGTATTAACTGCGTGACATCCAATGTCTAATTTTATTGTTGTAATACTTTGTATTGTTATAATGTGATATGTACATATGAGCGTAAGTATAATGGCGAATAGAATAGTTGTAATGCTGAGAATCAACGCCTGGCAATCCCAATACGCGAGTGTTACCAAAACTTGCCTTCGCGTATGGTGGATAGCCCGACGAATGACGCTTAGCAATAGTGGTACAAAATTAACATCATAATATTGTAACAAGAAGGAACATACCAACAGGGTGATGCCAACCAAAGAGATTAATAAGAACTCTCCATAACAGTAAACGAGGTGTGCTCAGAAAGGGAAACAACTCACGGTCCGACATAAGTTGAGGTAAGGGGGACTATGACATACATGAAGTATATTCGAACCATGACCACAACATTGACATAGCGTGCTCATAAAGAATCGATTATGGTGCATTAAATAGAGACGAGGGGGACCACGTCTGAATAGAGAGAAAATTTAAGAATGCTGTAAGAGGAAGTTGTAGCCTTATTCCAGGTGTGAATCAATGGAGAATCATTAAACCAGCATAGCTACAATAACTATGAGATGATAATGCACAGACAATCGATTGAGAAACATGAACAGAATGTAATGTCACGGAGTGGGGATTGAAGAATATAACGAGGTATGGAAGTAGACCCAACAAAAACATTTGCCAGACCACGACAAAACGTTGAGAGAAACCTCAGTACTGAAAAAGAGAGAACAATAGTTATAGTTAATCTCGGAAAAGACCAGAGTAAGAAGGTACGCACGCGTATACGGATGGTCATACAATCCCCTGACAAGGTTAAAAAGATGTAATAAGAACAACAACAGAATGTGTCACATTTCTAAGGGAAAGTGCCACATTGTTTGTGCGGGGGGAGAGTGTCAGGGGCTTATATGTAAGCAATAGTGTAAGTGCCGGTATGTAAGCGAGAGTCAGTGTAAGTATAGCTGAGGTCAAGGGCAGTAGGGGACATCACGGCTTGGCGAATGGAGGGTCAAGCAAGAAGCCCGTGAACAGACCCACGTGATGTGGGAAGGTCAAGGAGAACGGAGACAGTGTGTTAGAGACGGACGTGTGAAGAATAGCGAGAGATAGAACGATCGAACGAGAGAGTTGTGACGGATAGCTGAGATGAACGTTGTGTAGGGATATTCGAGGAATGTACTAACTGTGATATGTGCGGGATGATGTGAGGCTGTGATTGCGAATGATCATGCGGGCGACAGTGTAAATATCGCCCATGTGAGCTAGCGCGTGGCTGCTGGTGTTGAACGATTGTTTGAGCGTGAAGTGCGACCATGTTGTCAGCCTGTAATATATATATTGTAATAAATGTTGCTCAGGAGAAAGCTCCTGCGAGTTTCCGATTGCATTCATGTGTTATTAGTATATGTGTCGTAGATGTTGTAATTTGCCTGTCCAAGTCCAGTGAGCTAGAAGGAGCAAATAGTTAGGACTCTGACACTGACATTGACTTTCTTTTGCGATATGTGTAATCATGCACCTTTAACACTTGGCTGCCTATGGTAATTAAAGGCTCTCCAATGTCTGCCCACGTTCCTCTTCTTCTTTTGACCTCTATCCCCAATTCGGTCATAATACCTCAAACAACTCACTCCAAGCTCCCCTATCTTTAGCTGCCCCATAAAGCTCTGTCCATATCCTTCTCACATTGTTGTTTCTACTTCTCTTATCCGTGAATTTTTAGGGTATCCTCTATTTCTTTTGCGCTTTGGGTTCCAGACTAAGAAGACAATATGCGATCCGAACTCCTTGAGGCTTTCTCCGTATTACGTTATGTCTCTTCTAGAAAATCCTCCTTTCCTCACATAATGTTAAATGGGCCTGCGTGCTCAATTCTTAAAGTCTTGAAAGTAAAGTTTGTTTGTTTGTTTGAATAAATAAATAAAGTTTGCTTGGTTGGCTTAGCTCAGTGGTTCTCAACCTTTTTTGGCCCGTGCCCTCCTTCACCATATTTTCAGATCGTCATCCCCCCCCCCTCGTATTTCTTACCTACCCCCCCCCCCCCTTTACACAGTATATGTAATAATGGAAGCTAAATTTAATAGTACATACTAAAATAAGCCTAGATGTCCACATAAAACGTGATTTGTGGGTCTACTTACTGTAAACAATGAATTTTAGAAGGGTGAGACGTGTAGAACCGTAAAATATGAAGGGAAAAACAATATCAAGTAATCGGTTCTAGTATTAACGCGATCTTGAAATAATCTTAATTCCCCCCTGGAAACCCTAAAATTCCCCCCTAGGGGGGAATTCCCCACTGGTTGAGAACCACTGGCTTAGCTATTCCTGTTTCATATTCTTTGGACTGTTCATGATTTATTAGTTTGTGTGGCTACAGTTTTCTATGGGACGACGAGGCCAGTCCCAAGCCCAACCCTCCTTCGTCGCCTTTTACGACATGTACGGTAAACTACAATGTGATTCTATTCTTTGCTTCTCTTAAGGGTCCCGGTCAGACATTGGCTTGCCCACCTTATCCATCCATAATTAGCCATCTCCATCCATTAAACTACATCCATCAGTACTCAACTACATCCAACGATATTTAGCCATCTCCACAAACACTAAATACATCCATTAGTACTCAACTACATCCATCAGTACTCAACTACATCCATCAGTACTCAACTACATCCATAAGTACTCAACTATATCCATCAGTATTCAACTACACCCATCAGTACTCATGTACATCCATCAGTACTCAACTACATCCATCAGTACTCAACTACATCCATCAGTACTCAACTACATCCATCAGTACTCAACTATATCCATCAGTACTCAACTACATCCATCAGTACTCAACTATATCCATCAGTATTCAACTACATCCATCAGTACTCATGTACATCCATCAGTACTCAACTACATCCATCAGTACTCAATTACATCCATCAGTACTCAACTACATCCATCAGTACTCAACTATATCCATCAGTACTCAACTATATCCATCAGTACTCAACTAAATCTATCAGTACTCAACTATATCCATCAGTTCTCAACTACATCCATCAGTACTCAACTACACCTATCAGTACTCAACTACATCGATCAGAACTCAACTATATCCATCAGTACTCAACTACATCCATCAGTACTCAACTATATCCATCAGTACTCAACTATATATATCAGTACTCAACTATATCTATTAGTACTCAACTATATCCATCAGTACTCAACTATATCTATTAGTACTCAACTACATCCATCAGTACTCAAATACATTCGCCCATAGTTAGCCGTCTCCACCAACACTCAACTACATCCATCAGTACTTAACTACATCTATCAGTACTCAACTACATCCATCAGTACTCAACTACATCCATCAGTACTCAACTACATCCATAAGTACTCAACTACATCCATAAGTACTCAACTACATCCATAAGTACTCAACTACATCCATCAGTACTCAACTATATCCATCAGTACTCAACTACATCCATCAGTACTCAACTATATCCATAAGTACTCAACTACATCCATCAGTACTCAACTACATCCATCAGTACTCAACTATATCCATCAGTATTCAACTACATCCATCAGTACTCATGTACATCCATCAGTACTCAACTACATCCATCAGTACTCAACTACATCCATCAGTACTCAACTACATCCATCAGTACTCAACTATATCCATCAGTACTCAACTACATCCATCAGTACCCAACTATATCCATCAGTATTCAACTACATCCATCAGTACTCAACTATATCCATCAGTACTCAACTATATCCATCAGTACTCAACTAAATCTATCAGTACTCAACTATATCCATCAGTTCTCAACTACATCCATCAGTACTCAACTACACCTATCAGTACTCAATTACATCCATCAATACTCAACTATATCCATCAGTACTCAACTACATCCATCAGTACTCAACTATATCCATCAGTACTCAACTATATATATCAGTACTCAACTATATCTATTAGTACTCAACTATATCCATCAGTACTCAACTATATCTATTAGTACTCAACTACATCCATCAGTACTCAAATACATTCGCCCATAGTTAGCCGTCTCCACCAACACTCAACTACATCCATCAGTACTTAACTACATCTATCAGTACTCAACTACATCCATCAGTACTCAACTACATCCATCAGTACTCAACTACATCCATCAGTACTCAACTACATCCATCAGTACTCAACTACATCCATCAGTACTCAACTACATCCATCAGTACCCAACTATATCCATCAGTATTCAACTACATCCATCAGTACTCAACTACATCCATCAGTACTCAACTACATCCATCAGTACTGAACTACATCCATCAGTACTCAACTACATCCATCAGTACTCAACTATATCCATCAGTACTCAACTATATCCATCAGTACTCAACTAAATCTATCAGTACTCAACTATATCCATCAGTTCTCAACTACATCCATCAGTACTCAACTACACCTATCAGTACTCAACTACATCCATCAATACTCAAACTATATCCATCAGTACTCACTACATCCATCAGTACTCAACTATATCCATCAGTACTCAACTATATCCATCAGTACTCAACTATATCTATTAGTACTCAACTATATCCATCAGTACTCAACTATATCTATTAGTACTCAACTACATCCATCAGTACTCAAGATACATTCGCCCATAGTTAGCCGTCTCCACCAACACTCAACTACATCCATCAGTACTTAACTACATCTATCAGTACTCAACTACATCCATCAGTACTCAACTACATCCATCAGTACTCAACTACATCCATCAGTACTCAACTACATCCATCAGTACTCAACTTCATCCATCAGTACTCAACTACATCCATCAGTACTCAACTACATCCATCAGTACTCAACTACATCCATAAGTACTTAACTACATCCATCAGTACTCAACTACATCCATCAGTACTCAACTACATCCATCAGTACTCAACTACATCCATCAGTACTCAACTACATCCATCAGTACTCAACTACATCCATCAGTACTCAACTAAATCTATCAGTACTCAACTATATCCATCAGTTCTCAACTACATCCATCAGTACTCAACTACACCTATCAGTACTCAACTACATCCATCAGTACTCAACTATATCCATCAGTACTCAACTACATCCATCAGTACTCAACTATATCCATCAGTACTCAACTATATCCATCAGTACTCAACTATATCTATTAGTACTCAACTATATCCATCAGTACTCAACTATATCTATTAGTACTCAACTACATCCATCAGTACTCAAATACATTCGCCCATAGTTAGCCGTCTCCACCAACACTCAACTACATCCATCAGTACTTAACTACATCCATCGTTACTCAACTACATCCATCAGTACTCAACTACATCCATCAGTACTCAACTACATCCATCAGTACTCAACTACATCCATCAGTACTCAACTACATCCATCAGTACTCAACTACATCCATCAGTACTCAACTACATCCATCAGTACTCAACTACATCCATAAGTACTTAACTACATCCATCAGTACTCAACTACATCCATCAGTACTCAACTACATCCATCAGTACTCAACTACATCCATCAGTACTCAACTACATCCATCAGTACTCAACTACATCCATCAGTACTCAACTAAATCTATCAGTACTCAACTATATCCATCAGTTCTCAACTACATCCATCAGTACTCAACTACACCTATCAGTACTCAACTACATCCATCAGTACTCAAACTATATCCATCAGTACTCAACTACATCCATCAGTACTCAACTATATCCATCAGTACTCAACTATATCCATCAGTACTCAACTATATCTATTAGTACTCAACTATATCCATCAGTACTCAACTATATCTATTAGTACTCAACTACATCCATCAGTACTCAAATACATTCGCCCATAGTTAGCCGTCTCCAACAACACTCAACTACATCTATCAGTACTCAACTACATCCATCGTTACTCAACATCATCCATCAGTACTCAACTACATCCATCAGTACTTAACTACATCCATCAGTACTCAACTACATTCTTCCATAGTTAGCCGTCTCCACCAACACTCAACTACATCCATCAGTACAACTACAACCATAAATATTCACCTCAATCCATTAATTAACAATTAATCATCTCAATCAAACATATTAAGTTAATTAAGATATTTGCATGTCATTTACATGGCGTTGCAGTCAACTCCAGCATTTTTGGCTGATTGTGATTCCTTGGCAAATTCTACGTTCAGTAGTTTGCCGTTGCTCTCTTAACTACCAGCAGTCATACCATTGTATATACATACCAAAGCAAGGCGAACTGCTGCCAAATGGCCTGCAACTGTGTTTCGAACGCGGTATGTGGTATTGCATTGCGGTACGAACTGCATTCGCAATCCCTTCGTTTCATAGACGGCTACAATCATTCACATCCACCAATATTCAATCCAATCCATTAAAGATCAATCATCTCAATCAACAATCACCGACATGCTTCAGTAATCAACTCCACCCATCAACAAGCAAACATAACAAGTGTCAACTATGACAGTCAATATTTAAACTCTCATCAAAAGTCAACTAAAGTTAAAGTTAGTTGTATATCCACTACACGACGTCGCAATCAATCCCATCAGTTATTGACTGTTGTGATTGTCAGGAAAAATGTTACGTTCAGCAGTTCGCGAATTCCTTATATAGAGTTGAGTTGAGTTCAGTTCAGTCAAGAACCGACATCATAGCACACGGGGCATTCCCATACGTGCCCCATCATCTTCAACAGCCAGCGAAGCGTCATAATACTAATGATACCAGTAGCAGTCTGAATATGTGACCGTCTGGCCTTTATTCTGAGTTATGAGTGTCGGTCAATTCCTTATTGATCACTCCCTGTAGCATCATACTCCACAGGAAGGGGATGTTCCGTGTCTGCAGCCACTGAGAAATATGATTTAGCCTGCAGAACCTTGAGCCTTAGTGTAATGGTGGGTAAAGCTAGGCACTACGTTTTAGTTTTGCCGTATTTTACCGGAGAATTTGTTTGCAGTAACTTTCGATTTCTTGTTTTTGTGTCTTCCGATTTAAGGAGGTTTAGAGCACTAGTGATGTTAAATTCCCCGATTATTTCAAGATCGTATTAAAACAGAACCCGATTACCTAGTATTGTAGTTCCCTCCATTGTCTACGAATCAAATTCTCAAAATTTTCTTCTTACGGAGATGAAGAGACTGTCCTTTTAAGACGAAAGTTGACTCATAAATTTCGTTTTATACAGACGTTATGAATTGATCTAGTATGAATAATTCAATTGAGCATCCATTTTTACGCTTGCAGTGTAATTTTCGACTATTGAAGTCGGTGGTTATATCCCAAATTGAAATCATTAAGATCACATACTATGATGCGGTAATTTCCATGAACGGAAAATGGCGATTTTCCGTGTTTTAATCCAACGATGATCATTTAATATTCTTATGGCTTATTCAGAGCGACTTAAATGATAATGAATGCATGTTTGCATTCAACGCCCATTGTAGTATATATATGTAAATTGTCATCACTCTACAAGTTCGGTTACATTTATTTTTGGGTAACATTTTAAGGCGAATTCTCTGGTCAAAATTGATCTCCGCTTCACGGCCTCATGTTGACAACCGCGCAAACTGTCACACGCCGCGGTCCGACGTCATCACAGCATGACATGGAGATGAATCTCTCTCTCTCTCTCTCTCTCTCTCTCTCTCTCTCTCTCTCTCTCTCTCTCTCTCTGTGTGTGTGTGTGTGTGTGCGTGTGTGTGTGCGTGTGTGTGTGCGTGTGTGTGCGTGCATATACATACATACATAAACTGGCAGAGTTATATGTTCTTGACATTGACAGCGGCAGTGGTAATATCCCTTGGCGACAGTGTAACCGACAGTTGTGTGAGTGTGTAGGTGGGGTCACAAAAAAGTGAAAGGTCAAAATCTTCTTTCATCTATATGTCCATGTTAAATGATAAACTGACACACAAACATGTATTTCTTCCCTTAGAATTGACTTACAGGCTTGAATAAGGTACCGTTGGATATGTTTTTTTGAAGAGCTATCCAACTATGCAGGTTATATAGTTAAAAAGCAATTTAGAAAAAGCTACTAAAGTGGCTAGGTAAAGCTCTGATGAATCGCATACACACTACTGGCATGTCCCTTGTGTATCCCAGTATCACCCGCATAGCTTCATTCTGAATCCGCTCTAGTTTCCCCAGCTGACTCTGTGACATTGTGCAGACCCAATCCATATTCAACTAATGAGAGAATCAGACGCTGATAGAGTATGAACAACATTCTTTGCTCCGTGTGCATTGCTGTCATGATCTTCCGCCCATGGAGTCTCTTATTATTCCGCCCATGGAGTCTCTTATTAGATCTCATAACCGCTTTTTTCCACCTGATCCGTGAATGACAGGATTATCCCTTAATACTTCACCGAAGTGACTGAGGAAGAGAAGACGGGAAAGTTTACATTGCTTTCTAAGCGGCCAACGTTCATACTATTGTGAAAATCAAAGGCAAACCGATATGTTCGCAATCGCATGCACCTAACTTCGAACCCGTAATATTGTGAAACTACGTTGACTTTCCCAGAGCCACAGGCGCCGACTTATATTCAACCACCCTCAACAATATTCAACCACATCGTCAGTGTTCAACCAATCGTCAGTGTTCAACCACATAGTCAGTGTTCAACCACATCGTCAGTGTTCAACCATATAGTCAGTGTTTAACCACATCGTCAGTGTTCAACCACATAGTCAGTGTTCAACCACACCGTCAGTGTTCAACACATCGTCGTGTCAACCACATCGTCAGTGTTCAACCACATAGTCAGTGTTCGACCACATCGCTAGTTCAAACACACCGTCAGGTTCAACCACATCGCCAGTGTTCAACCACATAGTCAGTGTTCAACCACATAGTCAGTGTTCAACCACATCGTCAGTGTTCAACCACATCGTCAGTGTTCAACCACACCGCCAGTGTTCAACCACATCGTCAGTGTTCAACCACATCGTCAGTGTTCAACCACATAGTCAGTGTTCAACCACATCGTCAGTGTTCAACCACACCGCCAGTGTTCAACCACATCGTCAGTGTTGAAGCTGTCAGTCAGAAACTAACTCTCGACGCTGTCAACAACTTACAGCTACGGGTTTTGGGATCAATCTGTTATCAATGTAAATTGTCACATGTGGCAAGAAATAACTAAGCTGATTGCAAGTCTTACTAGAGTACAGCACTGTGTGACTTCGGTTTGATGAGGTTTCTGACGGGAAAATAATTGCCCGCAGATGGGCGATAGAAAACAAACACTGGATACTGGTGTCGCAATTCAGGTCACTGTACCGGGAACAGAAAGTTATGTCTGTCTGGTTTGACCTCTAAAGATGTGTTAACCGACAAAGCTGGACTTAATGTCGTACTGAAATCACAAGAACTGATATGAATTCATGAGATCGTTAAAAATCTTTGGCTTGTAGACAGCGCCCCAGGGATGTACTCTCCATATGTTTAGTGATTGCCATGTACTATACAAGTTACAGCCGGTCTCTCTGGCTGTGGGGTTACAACACTTTCTCTCTGTAATCCCGTTTATCACGCAGTCTCGTAGCGGAGTGAGAGCTGAGGCGGTTCGACCCCCGCTCGTTACTTGCGGGATACTGAGCCGGCCGCTCAGAAAGCAATGGCAAACTACTGAGCGTAATCTTGCCAAGAGATCAACATACAGCTGAAAGATGCTGGTGTTGACAGCTAAGTCCTGTAAAGGATATGCAAAAAAAAAATACAAGTTACAAGTGACAGGTGTTGCACTGCAAGAAGCTGAGTGTACCGAGAAGAGACAGGAAAGAAAGTTTTGGAGATTCATAAGAGTCGACTTTCAACCGCGGAGATGTTACCTGATTAAGATAATGATGACGATGAATATTATGATGATATTTATGATGATATACTAAGCATACTCTAAAAGTTTTCCAGTTTATTTCTTCTCATAACGTGATCAAACAATTTTGACTGTTTACGTCTAATTTCTCTAATCAGTGTACGATTTCCATTTGTTTCTTGTAGAATTGGGTCGTTGGTGTTTCTGTCTGTCAATGGCATTCTTAGAATTTCCTTCAGAAACCACATTTCCGCAGCCATCAGATGTTTTTTCAGCTTGTGCGCTCATTGTCCACGCTTTACATCCAAACAAAAGTACAGGTTCTATGTAACACCTCAACACTCTTTTTCTCGTTGCAATTGACATCTTTTTATTGGTTAGTATATTTTTCATCTTGCAAAAGGCTACCTTCGCCATGACGATACTTGTTCTAATCTCATCAAGGCATCTCCCATCAGATGTTATGACTGGTCTGAGATAATTGTACCGATTCACTTGTTTAAGAATATTCCTATTTACTTGTATTACATCGTGGTATTTCCATCTTCCTAGTGACGACCATAAGTGTGTCTTCTTACAACTGGGGGGGGGGGGGGGGGGGGGGGGGGGGGGGTGGGCTGAGTGGTCTCGAGGTATGGTGTCCGCCTCGAGTGCTGAAAGTCCCGGGTTCAGGTCCCGGTGAGGACCGGGATGTATTTAAAAAATCCACGTGGACTTCCAGCAATAAAATTTCCCCCGGTCTCTGGGTAGTGAGATCGGACGCCCGTGTGTATTGTTGCGCACGTAAAAAATCCCTTGGCACTTGGAAATCGAAAAAGAGCAGCCTAACGGCGCTGCCCGGGCAAAATTTCGAGTTAAAAATCTACCCAAAGTATTTCAGGATCCTCGCCGATGCTACGGAGTTCGTGCATTGAGCTGAGTTTCTCCAGACTCTTGTTTGAGTTAGGAGGAAAACGGAGCACTTATGGGTTAAAAACCCGTGTGCCGTGATTTGATCCAACGACTAAACTAAACTAAACTATCTTACAACTTAATTCTAACCCTAGTTGTTCACTGTGTGCAACAACTGCATTTACTAAATGTGTTAATAATGGCTTCTGGAATACCATCTGAACCAGCAGCTTTTCCATCCTTCGGGAATTTGAGTATCATGATCTTCATCATGTGCCGTGTCATTAAGCCTGGGCGATCATGGTTCTCCATTTCACACGATCATTATAGTCTTAGATGAGGTTTATGTTCTTCTTCGATTATGCCTTATGGACAAGCCATCAAGCGATTAATTTCTTTGCCACCCCCTTTGATTTTACTGATAATTTGCAGACAAATCTTGACATCTTGACTGTCTACGCTAGTGGTTCTCAACCTTTTTTGGCCCGTGCCCCACTTCACCATATTTTCAGAACGCCATTCCTCCCCCCCCCCCCTTCCTATCTAAAATTTGGCCCGTGCGCCCTTCACCGTATTTTCAGAATCGTCATTTCCCCCCTTTCATATTTCCTATCTAAAAATCCCCCACCCCTACACAGTATACGTAAAAATGGAAGGTAAATTTAATAGCATATACTAAAACAAGTCTAGACATCCACATAAAACATGATTTGTGGGTCTACTTACTTTATAAAATGAATTTTAGAAGGATGAGACGTACATAACTGTAAAGTATGAAGGGAAAAGCAATATCAAGTAATCGGTTCTTGTATTAACGCGATCTTGAAATGGTCTTCATTCCCCCCCCCCCCCCCTGGAAACCCTAAAATTGGGATTCCCCACCGGTTGAGAACCACTGGTCTACGCCAAACTTCTTTAATCAGTTTACGGTCTTCATATGTTTCTGCAGGACTTTCTACTTCGTTTTTATGTCCGTCCATGATATATAAGATATTTTCGCATTTTTTTTTTTTTGGGGGGGGGGGGGGGGGGGGGGGAGAAACCACATTTCCACTCTCATTACGTGTTTCTAGCCTTGTCTGCAATTACCGATGGCCCATATGCATACACCATTGTGGCTTCTATACGAAACTTTAATACTGTATCCACGTGACATACTCCACAGGGAGAGGTGCGCCTTTGGTTTATCCATTTACTCAATTTCTCTGGTATTCTGTGAACTGACAAATCATGATTTCCTCGACATCCGTAAAGAAGGTAGTCTGCCACTGCTTTGACAACTTTATTCATTTCTTTTTATGATGGTTTCTCGTAAATAATAGCCACATCCACATCTGTCGGCTGGATATCCGATTGGCGGGGAGAGGGGTTGTCTTTTGGGAGTGATTTATTCAGAAGTTTATCAAAGTATTCACCAAATCTGTTTATTTTAATTGGCGGAAGCTTTCAAATTAGCATTTTCGATCAGTCCACTTGGTTCATTCTATTTACCTGCTATTTTCTTTATAATGCCGTGAAGGTCTCTAGTGTTCCATTTCAATGCTGCTATTTCGTTCAATTCCATTGCTGCTTTTAAATGTTCGTAACCGTTATCAACCTTTCAGGCTCTCTCTCTCTCTCTCTCTCTCTCTCTCTCTCTCTCTCTCTCTCTCTCTCTCTCTCTCTCTCTCTCTCTCTCTCTCTCTCTCTCTCTCTCTCTCTCTCTCTCTCTCTCTCTCTCTCTCTCTCTCTCTCTCTCCTCCCACCTTTTAAGGAAATAGGTTTTTCCCAAAGTTTTCTATACGGTAGCGTTCCATGTTTACTGCCACAAAGTATAACAACAAGAGACATTTTGTTCACGATAAAAGCCATCATTGAAATTGTTTCATCTCACTAAAATTTTCTCCAAGAAAGAAGCAGCATGAAAGGGCCGCGCCAGAGTGGCTTTTGAAGCAATGATTGTCAGACACAACGTAACTTTCCATATAGATTACACAAGTACACGAAAAAACCCTGCATTTAAACACAGAAGTCACAGACAATAGGTTGCACGATTTATTGCCTGGCATATTTTGCTGCATCTCATTAGGTGCATACTGCAGAGTTATATATCATATGAAGTAAATATGAAATGTTTAAATTAGCGATAACCGTGGGAATAACCAATGCTTCCCTATTTGAAAAATATCAGTGACTTAGTGTGTTCAGTATTTCAGCCAAAGTATAACTGATTGAATCGTCTCATATGGTATATACCTCTGCAGTATGCACACGAGATGCAGCGAAATAGGCCAGGCAATAAATCGTGCAACCTATTGTTTCTGGCTTCTGTGTTTACATTAACGAAGGGAATACATTGTTTACATTGATTCATTATTACTGCTCCATGCTAACACCATAGTCGAATCGCATACAGTTGACTCATTATTACTGCTCCATGCTAACACCATAGTCGAATCGCATACAGTTGACTCATTATTACTGCTCCATGCTAACACCATAGTCGAATCACATACAGTTGACTCATTATTACTGCTCCATGCTAACACCATAGTCGAATCGCATACAGTTGACTCATTATTACTGCTCCATGCTAACACCATAGTCGAATCGCATACAGTTGACCCATTATTATCTCACTTGGTGCCCATTTATTGACAACCGGCTACGTTACGGGTGGCTTTGAACCATCTCTTTCAGATTTGACTGCTTGACCACTAGCGGTCAACAACATTAAAGACATGGGATATAATTTATTTATTGGCACTTGTAGATGTCGGAAATAGAAGGCACGTAGGGATCACTGGAGCACTGGACAAAAGAATACCTGAAATCTACTGGCACATGATAATTTGAACCTGTCACTTCCATATGACGCCGTCAACTCATTAAGGAACGACATTCTATCAAGTAGACACCAAGTCTACACGTCATCACTAGCCAGATGCATCAATGAACCCACAGCTATGGAATATGGACACAACTCATACCCAGCCATCTCTTCTGTCATTATATCTCATCAATGTCGATTACCAGACACAGATCTACACACAACACGTATTCTAGAACACGTTGAGGGTGTATAGAACCTGTACAGCGGGGCCATCTCATGTAACTTATCCAAATGCTGATTGTAAGTTGGTATTCATGTATCTAAGGTTGTTCTTGATATTATCACTACAACGTTTACGTTGCCTTTCCATTACTCTATGCCCATTATATTTCTTCAATGTGACTATTTGTGGCAGATGGTGCCTTGGCATTCTTGTGAGCTGGTCAAACCATTTAATCTGCTGTTCTATGATGAAGTGCCCGGCATGTTTCGGACCTAGTCGTCTGCTATTTCATCATTCCTAATTATATCTCTCACGGTTACTCTTGCAGCACTTCTAGGGCATCTCATGTCTCCACAGCGGAGACAGACCGCTCGACCCGGGGCAATGAAGTCGGCCATCTTGTCTTATAACTCCTTACTTAATTGTAGGGATGACATAATTATTTTTAAAAAAAAAAAATAACAAGTACTTAAAAACAATTCATAGTTTTTGAAATATACAATGAAATAAACATGTTCACAATATACAATAAATTAAAAACTTATGTGAGACACAATCAAATTAAAATGTTCATAATTTACATCAATTCAATGCCTTAATACATTACGAGGAAATTGTAGAAACAATTCAAAGTTCTCTGTCATCTGTCATATACTGCCTATAGTACCTTGCGGTGTATGGCAGGGGGTCTTGAGCCTGTGGAATTAAGGCCGCCTGGCTAATGCAGTTGCCGCGAACTGTACAAGTGGGGGTTTTTCTATTTGCCCCCGACAGAATAAAATACACACCTTACCGAGGATTGGAACCCGGGTGTCCCGAAGGATAACCCAGCATGTATTATTAACTCTTAGCAGACTCATTGACAAAGCACATTCTGGCGAGCACACAATAGGAGTGATTTATTCAGAAGTTTATCAAAGTATTCACCAAATCTGTTTATTTTAATTGGCGGAAGCTTTCAAATTAGCATTTTCGATCAGTCCACTTGGTTCATTCTATTTACCTGCTATTTATCTTTATAATTGCCGTGAAGGTCTCTAGTGTTCCATTCAATGCTAGCTATTCGTTTCAATTCATTGCTGCTTTTAAATGTTCGATAACGTTATCAACCTTTCAGCCTCTCTCTCTCTCTCTCTCCCCTCGTCTCTCTCGTCGTTCTACTCTCTCTCTCTCTCTCCTCATCCCATCCCTCCCTCCCCCCCCCCTCTCTCTACCTCTCTCTCTCCATCTCTAAAAAATCAGTCTCTCTTCGTCTCTCTCTGCTCTCTCTCTCTCTCTCTCTCTCTCTCCACTCCCACCTTTTAAGGAAATAGGTTTTCCCAAAGTTTTCTATACGGTAGCGTTCCATGTTTACTGCCACAAAGTATAACAACAAGAGACATTTTGTTCACGATAAAGCCATCATTGAAATTGTTTCATCTCACTAAATTTTCTCCAAGAAAGAAGCAGCATGAAAGGGCCAGCGCCAGAGTGGTCTTTTGAAGCAATGATTGTCCAGACACAACGTAACTTTCCATATAGATTACACAAGTAAGACGAAAAAACCCTGCATTTTAAACACAGAAGTCACAGACAATAGGTTGCACGATTTATTGCCTGGCATATTTTGCTGCATCTCATTAGGTGCATACATTAACATTTTAAACATACTGTCTATTCTTAAAGGGGGTCCACTTCATCAGGAACCACATGGTTCACAATATCAGAGTCCCACAGGGCCCACTTTATGTAGATCCAACAGGGCCCACTTCATGCAGATCCCACAAGGTCCACTTCATGTAGATCCCACAGGTTCCATTTCATCGTTCATCAGAGTCCCACACGGTCCACAATATCAGAGTCCTACAGGGTCAACTTCATGTAGATCCCAAAGGGCCCAATTCACCACGGTCCCACAGGGCCCACTTCATGCAGATCCCACAGGGCACACTTCATCCGTCTTCCACGGGGCCCACTTCATGTAGATCCCACAGGGTAAACTTCATCAGGGTCTCACAGGACCCACTTCATGTAGATCCAACAGGGCCCACTTCATCCGTCTTCCACAGGGCCCACTTCATGTAGATCCCACAGGGTCCACTTCATCAGGGTCCCACATGGCCCACATCATGCAAGATCTCACAGGGGCTCACTTTATCCGGCTCCACAGGGCAAACTTCATCTGGCTTCCAGAGGGCCCATTTCATGCAGGTCCCATAAGGCTCACTTCAATCGGCTCCCACAGTGCCCACTTCATCATTGTCGCTATTCCCCTAGGCTCTAGCATCCGCGACAAAGTCTACTGGGGCTGAAGAGTTAGGTCTGAGGCATTGGTACTCAGGTAGTTTTAGCTTTGAAATGGGGTTTACATCTGTCGGAGTCAGGTTCTTGCAGACAAGCTGCTCTCGACCCTGTCCCAAAGCACCACCTCCAACGGACATTGCACTGCGGAGTTTGGGTTGTCATCTCCAAGCTAATAAACCATTGGGGTGCACAAGAACGGCACTGGAGCTTCAGTCTTCCATAGGGTTCACTAACCTCGCTAATTTCACTAATTTACCGTGGCAAAGGGGTTATAGACGCTGTTCGTGATCCCGCATATCCACGTTCGAAACACAGCTGCGCGCTATTTGGCAGAAGACCGCGTAGCGCTGGTTTTTTACGAAATGTTATGCGTGCCGGCCGTTCATAAAGCAATGCAAACTCCTGAACGTAAACTTGCCAAGAAATCAACAACAGCAAAAAATCCGGTGTTGACTGCATACGTTCTTTACAGGATATGCACTAAACTTTTAGCCCATCAAAAGGTATGAGAGAAGGCTAGTGTTAGCGATATAAATCGCAGGATACGCGTAACACTGTGACAAACTGAAAACATTATAAACGCTCTATCTCTTTATAGAGACAATGGCTTCTTGACCGTAGACTATTATGGTCTCTACTAAGAAGGAAATCGGTAGCATGTACCTAAGAAATCATTATTCGTCAAGCAGATAAGCTGAGAAACATCTAATGGCAGTGGGCATGTGGATGATCTGCATTTACAGCCATGATTAGCAAACAACAGCTGTATCAAACTGCAGTGCCACATGTGCCTCAAACAACAGCTGTATCAAACTGCAGTGCCACATGTGCCTCAAACAACAGCTGTATCAAACTGTAGTGCCACATGTGCCTCAAACAACAGCTGTATCAAACTGCAGTGCCACATGTGCTTCAAACAACAGCTGTATCAAACTGCAGTGCCACATGTGCCTCAAACAACAGCTGTATCAAACTGCAGTGCCACATGTGCCTCAAACAACAGCTGTATCAAACTGTAGTGCCACATGTGCCTCAAACAACAGCTGTATCAAACTGCAGTGCCACATGTGCCTCAAACAACAGCTGTATCAAACTGTAGTGCCACATGTGCCATCAAACAACAGCTGTATCAAACTGCAGTGCCACATGTGCCTCAAACAACAGCTGTATCAAACTGCAGTGCCACATGTGCCTCAAACAACAGCTGTATCAAACTGTAGTGCCACATGTGCCTCACGTAAGCCTCGTGACCGATAGGTTAAGATTGCTCTTTCTTAGAATCCCAGTGCGCGGATGGGGAGTTGGGGGTAGGGGGTTCTCTCCCTACACCGGTCAACTGAGTTAAACGTTGACTTCTTGTCCTTGACTTGGGAAGGTAAATAACAAGTACCTGTAAAGTCAAAACTGGTTGGTCTGACTGCAGGGGGACACTGGGAAAGCTGATCCACTCGCAAACGTCAGTTCTGTGAAGACTACGCTGCAGTTAAACAAGCGATCGAAAAAGAAAAATGTGGCTCATCTTTCTACACCCATCTTTCTGCATTTATCTTTCTTCATTCATCTTTCTACACCCAGCTGCACGTGCGCACGAAACTGGCCAGGACAGCACATACAGACACATCAATCAACCGGGGATGTAATCTGCCATTTTAATATCACAAGAAATACGAGTATATGCTAGTATTGATGATGAATCTGCATAAAACTTGCACAGACACACTGCAGGCCTGTGGGCACGGTGTCTTCTTTGGTCTGTTAAACTGGAAAACACATTGATGAGTGCAGACACGGGAAAGCACATTGATGAGTGCAGACACGGGAAAGCACATTGATGAGTGCAGACACGGGAAAGCACTATTGATGAGTGCAGACACGGGAAAACACATTGATGAGTGCAGACACGGGAAAGCACATTGATGAGTGCAGACACGGGAAAGCACATTGATGAGTGCAGACACGGGAAAGCACATTGATGAGTGCAGACACGGGAAAGCATATTGATGAGTGCAGACACGGGAAAGCACATTGATGAGTGCAGACACGGGAAAGCACATTGATGAGTGCAGACACGGGAAATGCAGATTATTTGTCGTTGTGGTGTGGTAGCTAACAGTTACCAATCAACATAGTCATTCCTAGCAATGGCGGACTGGGTCTGAAATATTGTTGCCCAGGAGACAAAGCTACTAAAAGGACATTAACATTTTAAACATACTGTCTATTCTTAAAGGGGGTCCACTTCATCAGGAACCACATGGTTCACAATATCAGAGTCCCACAGGGCCCACTTTATGTAGATCCAACAGGGCCCACTTCATGCAGATCTAACAAGGTCCACTTCATGTAGATCCCACAGGTTCCATTTCATCGTTCATCAGAGTCCCACATGGTCCACAATATCAGAGTCCTACAGGGTCAACTTCATGTAGATCCCACAGGGCCCAATTCACCACGGTCCCACAGGGCCCACTTCATGCAGATCCCACAGGGCACACTTCATCCGTCTTCCACGGGTCCACTTCATGTAGATCCCACGGGTAAACTTCATCAGGGTCTCACAGGACCCACTTCATGTAGATCCAACAGGGCCCACTTCATCCGTCTTCCACAGGGCCCACTTCATGTAGATCCCACAGGGTCCACTTCATCAGGGTCCCACATGGCCCACATCATGCAGATCCCACAGGTTCCATTTCATCGTTCATCAGAGTCCCACATGGTCCACAATATCAGAGTCCTACAGGGTCAACTTCATGTAGATCCCACAGGGCCCAATTCACCACGGTCCCACAGGGCCCACTTCATGCAGATCCCACAGGGCACACTTCATCCGTCTTCCACGGGGTCCACTTCATGTAGATCCTACAGGGTAAACTTCATCAGGGTCTCACAGGACCCACTTCATGTAGATCCAACAGGGCCCACTTCATCCGTCTTCCACAGGGCCCACTTCATGTAGATCCCACAGGGTCCACTTCATCAGGGTCCCACATGGCCCACATCATGCAGATCTCACAGGGCTCACTTTATCCGGCTCCCACAGGGCAAACTTCATCTGGCTTCCAGAGGGCCCATTTCATGCAGGTCCCATAAGGCTCACTTCAATCGGCTCCCACAGTGCCCACTTCATCATTGTCGCTACTCCCCTAGGCTCTAGCATCCGCGGCAAAGTCTACTGGGGCTGAAGAGTTAGGTCTGAGGCATTGGTACTCAGGTAGTTTTAGCTTTGAAATGGGGTTTACATCTGTCGGAGTCAGGTTCTTGCAGACAAGCTGCTCTCGACCCTGTCCCAAAGCACCACCTCCAACGGACATTGCACTGCGGAGTTTGGGTTGTCATCTCCAAGCTAATAAACCATTGGGGTGCACAAGAACGGCACAGGAGCTTCAGTCTTCCATAGGGTTCACTAACCTCGCTAATTTCACTAATTTACCGTGGCAAAGGGGTTATAGACGCTGTTCGTGATCCCGCATACCCACGTTCGAAACACAGCTGCGCGCTATTTGGCAGAAGACCGCGTAGCGCTGGTTTTTTACGAAATGTTATGCGTGCCGGTCGTTCATAAAGCAATGCAAACTCCTGAACGTAAACTTGTCAAGATATCAACAACAGCAAAATATCCGGTGTTGACTGCATACGTCCTCTACAGGATATGCACTAAACTTTTAACCCATCAAAAGGTATGAGAGAAGGCTAGTGTTAGCGATAGAAATCGCAGGATACGCGAGACACTGTGACAAACTGAAAACATTATAAACGCTCTATCTCTTTATAGAGACAATGGCTTCTTGACCGTAGACTATTATGGTCTCTACTAAGAAGGAAATCGGTAGCATGTACCTAAGAAATCATTATTCGTCAAGCAGATAAGCTGAGAAACATCTAATGGCAGTGGGCATGTGGATGATTATGGGGAAAAGGCAAAGAAGTCCATGGAAGGAGAGGCCAACGAGTAAGAAAGTCTTACAAGAAACAAATTAAAACCGAAAATGTATTAGATACAATAGACGTAGACATTCGTGATTATTGGATACGTTACGAGGAGGCATTAACTTAAAAACTTAGCACAACTGGCAAAGTTTATGTGAAAAGATAAAGGGGGAGCAAAGAGATAAAGATCTGGATGGTTTGCCACATGCCATAATCGAAACCGTAACAAAGATCTGATCCAATACTTTAGTTATCGTTGGAGATTGCGAACTGTGGCCGTCCACGCTTATCGGCATAACACATGACATTGCACCAACATTTGATGCATTACAGATCATTTGTTTCCTTAATGAGGCGCTCCCGGCATTTGGAGATGACAATTTCAATGAACGCATTTATATTGCGATAAGGTAGTAGTTGTGTTGTCTGTTCTCTGGTTTCTCATTTCTTTACTTGTATTTCACGACAGCAGATCAATATATGTGAATTTATTTCTTTATTTCAGAAATAATGGTTACATTTCCCCAAGGACAGGCAGGTGTACGAGACAATAAGCAGATTGCCAGAGAAGCTACTGCAGGCTTGCTGGGAGGAGAGCTACTTGATAAAGGTCATGTGGTGAATGCTCTCTGGAATCGTGTGGAGAGTGCAGCTGAACAGATTGAGTATCCGTATCTGGAAACACTAGATCAGAAGGGAGTGAGTGGAGGGTCTGGACGATACATACAGCGCAGAGGAAAGCAGGGAGGACTTTAATAACTTTAATAAAATTGTTACTGGTATAATTTCCATGGGAACTTTTCGGTGACTTTTAAAGAGACAGGGGTGGGACAACCACGAGTGGGAATTTCCCGAGTACAGTAATGCCGATGTTTAAATTCATTTTTTTTTTTTGTTGCTCTGCATTCCCTGTCGAGTGTAGCACGTCCTACCCAATTAAGCACCTTAAAGGTGCGGCTTGTTGCTTCCTCTAGACCAGTGGTTCTCAAACGGTGGAGAATCCCCCCCCCCCCCCAAGCGGGAATTGTAGGTTTTCCAAGGGGGAAATTAAGTTTTTTTTTTTTTTTTCATTTTATAACATACGTAGACCTGCAAATCACGTTTCATGTTGACGTCCAGACTTGTTCTAGTATTTGTTATTAAATTTGGCTTCCAGTTTTACATATACTGTGTGTGTGTGTGGGGGGGGGGGGGGGGGGGGTTGGGATTTATAGGGAGGAAATACGAAAGGGGGTGGGATGACGTTCTGAAAATAAGGTGAAGGGGTGCATGGGCCAAAAATGTTGTGGACCATTGCTCTAGACTTATTCCATCTAAGCTAACTTCTCTATCTACCAGTGGGTAGGTATTCCTTCCTAACAATGTTGGCGTGGCAGCGTCATAACTGCAACAAAAGTCAAGCAAACCTTCGGCCGGTCAACACAACCCCGAAACTCACGACCCCACTGGGGCTCCACCCCGAGGGATCGCGCCAAGTTCGTGTTGTAAATAATTATTGTGGCACGTAAAGCCATACCGTGGTTTTTTCCTTTCGGGACGTTCGTGGTGGTGGAAATGCTACAATCTCTGTTTTTCCGTGAACCGGGGACAATGTGTAGGAGAACACAGAAAGTTCAACTGAACTTACACACATCCCTGGAATAGAGAGTGAAATTAGGGAGGGGGCATTATTCTTCATATAAATAAGATCATTCTCGGCGCTTGGGTGAGTTCATGTTTTACGCAGAACGTATCGTGAGAGCCTCAATTTAAGTGAAAACAACCAAGTCTGACCACGGGGACAAGAACGGTGTATGTTACGCTGTATATCTTAAGACAGGACAGATCTACAACGTAATGTAATGGGCATTCAAAGTACGTTTGAAGGATTCCCCGAATGATTCAGACCATCACATGTCCAGAGAGAGAGAGAGAGAGAGAGAGAGGGAGAGAGAGAGAGAGAGAGGGAGAGGGAGGGAGAGGGAGGGAGAGAGAGAGAGGGAGGGGAGAGAGAGAGAGAGAGAGAGAGAGAGAGAGAGAGAGAGAGAGAGAGAGAGAGAGAGAGAGAGAGAGAGATTGCTCCGATTAAATCAGATAAGCCGAATCTCAGAAGACATTAAGCTGAAGTAGCCTCCATTCAGAGGAAAGTGAGCAGGCACCGCTTCTCAGGCTGAGCAGGGCAGTGAAGAAGCGCAACAAGTGTACTGACGACCGTCAAGCACGACCAGGAGGAGTCCTATACCAATCAGATGACCTCCTACCCAGACTGTTACATCATTTGATACCGGTAGTTCTTGGGGATATTCCTAACCCTATACCTTCGGTGCGGGGAAATGGGGAAGGGGTGGGGGAGGGGGTAATATCATTAGATACCTGTAGTAATTGGGAAACTCTATACTTTCTAAGCGTGAGGCGGGCAGGGACATTTCCCAGCATTTCTGACTATAAAGAATATGACTGCGGAGACTGGTCAAGAACTAAAGAATGACCAGCAATCAATGAACAGATTCTGTCACAGTATACTGAACAGACAAACTGGACACAGACCTGGTGACGCAGCTGGCTCAAGATCGTAAACTGCAACTCCCACCTACGCTTTACGGCAAATGTGCACCAAAATTTACTGTGATCTAAGAGTGATAGAGGAACCGTGGTAGCCTAGTGGCTACACGCTGGCCTGCTGTCGAGTGGTCAAGGTTTCCATCCGCATCGGGGAAAGTTCACATGTTTGAAATTGACCTGCGCTGCCAGGCTGACCTGGCCTAGTCTGTGTCTCACTAACCTTTACAGGACGTCGCAGTCAACCCCAGCATGTTTTGGTTGTTCGTGATTTCTTGGCAAGTTTACGTTCAGTAGTTTGCCATTGCGTTCTGAACGAGCGGCACTCATTTCATTGTATGAAAACTAGCGTCAGGCGGTCTGCTTCCAAATAACTCACAGCTGTCTTTGGAGCGCGGGATGCGCGATTACGAATTGCGATCCTAACTCCCTTCGTCACAGAGCTGGCCCAACTGGGACAAGGAAATAAATGTCCCGGGGGATAATAGCCCCCGTGTCATACTCATATCTGACTGGTCCATACAAATAGGGCGTCTAGCACCATATACCCAACGAGCCTGGAGACTTGTAGAAGGATCCTGGACTTCACTGACCTGGCGATGGACTGACCTGGCGATGGACTGACCTGGTGATGGGCTGACCTGGTGATGGACTGACCTGGTGATGGACTGACCTGGTGATGAACTGACCTGGTGATGGACTGACCTGGTGATGGACTGACCTGGTGATGGACTGACCGGGTGATGGACTGACCTGGCGATGGACTGACCTGGTGATGAACTGACCTGGTGATGGACTGACCTGGCGATGGACTGACCTGGTGATGGACTGACCTGGTGATGGACTGACCTGATGATCGACTGACCTGGCGATCGACTGACCTGGTGATGGACTGACCTGATGATGGACTGACCTGGTCATGGACTGACCTGGTCATGGACTGACCTGGTGATGGACAATATGTTGTTTAAATGTCCCCTAGCTGTTTGCTGCCATGGATCTGGGACTTGATAGCGCCATCACGTTTTGTAGGACTAGTGTCAGGAGGAAGAGGCGGCCAGTTTTTCCCTGACTATGACAAGCGACGAGTCCGCGTCCGACCGTGCTCATGACATTACCCGAGCAGTTGGCTATCGACTTGGCCAGCCCGCCTGTCATATAATATAACGACAGAACACAATGATCAATGTGTGTTTTTAAATGTTACCACACGAACTGATTACAAGCTAATGAAGTGGCTTCGGGGATCTTATCTACAAACCTCTGCCACAAAGAGTGGAATGTGACATTCGTTGTTCAAAACAATGTATTGCCTTAGTGAAGTTAACTGATTCATTGCCAAACAAAAAAGTAGGTTTAGACCAAACTTTACGCACAATCAAATGAACAAATATTGTAATGTATTGTAATGGTCCGTTCACTGACCATTGAATCTGCTCAAGATACCACGAAAGAAAATAAATATCACGATTACACTAGTATGGCGATATATCGTCCTCTTGTTCAAATAGAGATCACATTTGGCGAGATAATATCCTTCGGCATTAAATCACCGAAGAGGTGTGAGACAGAGATGTGTAATGTCTCCAGATCTGTTTTCCCTGTACAGTGAAAGTATTTTCAGAAATATTGAAGATATGGAAGGAATCAACATTGGGGGACGATGCATCAATAACATTAGATATGCAGATGATACAGTCTTGATTGCAGACAATGAACAGGACCTGCAAAATTTAGTAGATGCGATTGTTACACACAGTGAACAACTAGGGTTAGAATTAAATTGTAAAAAGACACAGATTATGGTCGTCACTAGGAAGGACGAAATACCACAATGTAATATACAAGTAAATGGGAATATTCTTCAACAAGTGAGCAGGTACAATTATCTCGGAACAGTAATAACATCTGATGGGAGATGCCTTGAAGAGATTAGAACAAGAATCGCCATGGCAAAAGTAGCCTTTAGCAAGATGAAAAACATATTGACCAATAAAAAGATGTCAATTGAAACGAGAAAAAGAGTGTTGAGATGCTACATTGAACCTGTACTTTTATATGGATGTGAAGCGTGGACAATGAGCAGTCAGGCTGAAAAACATCTGATGGCGGTAGAGATGTGGTTTCTGAGGAAAATGCAAAGAATACCATGGACAGCCAGAAAGACCAATGAACAAGTCCTTCAAGAAACAAATGAAGATCGTAAATTGATTAGAGAAATTAGACGTAGACAGTCAAAATTTTTTGGGCATGTTATGAGAAGAAATGGATTGGAGAATTTGGTGACAACTGGTAAGATCGAGGGGAACAGACCAAGGGGAAGACCTAGAAGCAAGTACCTGGATGGCTTGGCCTTGTGGCATGGTCGAGACAGAAACGCGGAGCTGATCCACGACTCTGGTGATCGAGTGAGATGGCAGAACATGACCGCCCACGCTTACCGGCATGGCACATGATGGATGGATTAAATCAGTTAAACATAGAGCTAGATGTTCAGCATTCGAACACTACCTGGGACTGTGTGTTGTAAGTGTTTCAGCTACAGTCATCATCCCGTGCCTTGCCGGCTGGCGTGGGCGATCATGTCCTATCCACAAGTTACAATTTCCGACGTCATGTATCAATTCGTGTGCTGACTCCGTTTTGTGCCATGACACAAGACTCAAGAATCTTCTCACGCTGTCTTCCTCTATCTCTCTTTCCACAAAAACTTCTGATTGTCACAACATGTTCCAGTTTTTGTCTTCTCATAACGTGGCCTAAAAACGATGATTGCTTCTTTCTGATGTTTGTGACATGTTGTATTTGCGACTCAGCTTCCCTTAATAAAATGCCCCGATTGCTCATTTTTGTGGATTTTGCTTGTGGATTAGCTTTCCATATTAACAGTGTCCGTCGCCATCAGGAGAACCCACTCCGACTTCTGAGGTACTTGTAATTTACGTCCCCAAGTCAAGGATGAGAAGTCAACATTTCAGTCCAACTGACCGGTGTAGGGGTTGAACCCGCTACGTCGGCATCAGCACACCGGAAGTTTAATAACAAGAGCTCTTATCCATTGGCCCATGCTGACCTCCCTGTGTGTAGATAGTGTATGTGTTACAACCGACATGGCGACTGTTGTTCCCACAGTTGAATGTCCTTTCCAGGACGCTTCAATCACCCCACCATGTATCTGCTGTTTGTGATTTACTTGGCAACTTAGCTCAGTGGGTTACCATTGCTTGCTTGCTTGCTTGTGTTCGTTGGCTTGAGCTCCAACGCGAAGTCCTGTATGTCGGATGAAGGCATCCTGTTGTCCAACATCAGTGTGATGTCATACAGGACCTGAGTTTTGCGTGAGTATCCGTTGTCCCATTGCTTTCTGAACGGCCGACGCCTCATAATATCGAAAACAATGCATAGCGTTCTGCTTCTAAATCGGCCGTGGCTGATATAGAACCCTCGACAGGGCATGTTGGGGAATCTTGAAACCGCGCGTCTCACTAACCCACGTCGCCGGTTCTGTTCCCACAGAGAGATCAACATTTCCGTCACAGATGAATGGCTCAACCTAGTTGTCTCATTACGTATTGATTTTTCCCGCAGAAAGAATGCATACTCTAGATGCAGATCTTGACTGATAAGCTGGGTCCTTGTGAAAGGTGCGGGAGTGCGTGACCCTGGCACCTATCATGTTATATTGATGTACAGGCTACGACAGAAGGACAAGAAGTCATAGAGTATCAGTTAATGAAGAGACTTAAATGTGTCAGCGGTGAGCACTATCCAGCCAAGGTCACAAGCTGGAGTACAGTACACGATGCATGTACGGTTGTACAGCTATAATTGGGTGTGTGTGTGCTGTGTGTGTGTGCTGTGTGTGTGCTGTGTGTGTGGGTGTAGTGTGTGCGTGAATATGTATGTGAGGCGTTTCTACATGAGAATGCATGGCCTACTCAGTCCAGAAATGGAGACATGGAATGGCGTGGGCTACCATAAAGTTAGTTGCATGTCATTTTAAGGGCGTCGCAATCAACCCCAGCGTTGTTTGACTATTTGTGGTTTACTGGACAGGTTTACGTTCATCCGTTCATTATTGCTTTCTAAACGACCGACACTCATACTACTGTTTAAAATCAACACAGGGAAGTTTGTTTCCAAACCGCGTGCATCTAATTTTGAACGCGGAATGCGGGATAACGAATCTTATCTAAAATGGCAAACTGAAACATGTGTCTTCATATCGTGTGTTTTCTGCATGTCTGTGTGTGGTGTGTGGGCGGAGAGGGCCAGACACACACACATACACACACACATACACACACACACACACACACACACACACGGGTGACCAGAGAGAGAGAGAGAGAGAGAGAGAGAGACCGACTTACAGACTGGGACAGGACAAATAGAGAAAGTATAAGAGGAAGATAACGACAAAGGCAGAGACAGAGATAAGACGACGAATGGGGTAGACACCGCAATAAAATGTAGCTAACTACATCGTAATTGAGTAGTCAAGCATTCTAACAAGTAACAACTAATAGCAACAATCCAACAAATACCAGCAAGAAAAACAGTCGCCGGGCTGTGCCATCTACAATGGATAGTGTGGTAATAAACAATCGACCACCACCAGCCAAGCAACCATCCCACCAATCACAATGTACTAAGGAAAACTAGTAATTGATTAAGACAACTAAGAGGAAGCATAGGCCTACAGGAGACAACTGAACAACTTAACACTATATAGAGACGCCAATCTTACACCAACAGGTGGAGCTTACACATACTGGGTGGCCAGTCATTCTCTCCCGTGGCGAACGACAAGAGCTGGCATAGAACATTTGACGGCCGCCTTTATGCCATTGTCAATATAGCGTCCTAACCATTACACCAGCCCGCCCGCTATACATACTATAGCCCGGCTCGCGTTAGATACTTACAGGGCGAAGTGGTTATAGCGTCCACCCCTAAGTAAAGACGTGCAGAGCGGAGAGTTTCATAATTTCCACTTGTGATTAGAAAAGCGCCTGGGAGGAGTGGCTGACATGTACCAACGTCCACTTGTAACCCTATTGATCACGTGACCTATCGAGTGCCGATTCTAGCAATGTGCCCTGTACGGTGAAAAGGTATCTTGCCCTAGACAGCACTCATTACACAGTATGTACACACCCAGAGGTAGTTCGTGTCATCCTACCTGTTAATATATGTAGTTGTTGGCATATGGCATTCGGGGGCCGTAGGAGTGTGTGTGTGTGTGGGGGGGGGGGGGATGTATGTGTGTATATGCATGTATTACGTGTTTGTGTGTGTGTATGTATCTGTGTATTGTGTGTGTGTGTGTGTGTGTGTGTGTGTGTGTGTGTGTGAAGCCGGCGCTGTGGCTAAGGGATAGTGAACGCTGAGTATGATATTTCCCAGATTCACCAAGGAGATGGTTGGGAATCAGCTGCAGACGATTTGGAAGCAAACCGCTTTGCGATGGTATGGAGTCAGCGGTTCGGAAAGCAATGGCACACTACTGACAACAAAATCTTGCTTAGTAAATCACAGACAGCCAAAGATACTGGAATTTACTGTCACGTCATGTAAAGGACACGTAGCTAACTTTTTGTTAAACTTATGAGAGAGGGGGAGAGAGAGTGATAGAGAAAGATAGAGAGAGAGAGAGGGGGGGGGGTAGAGAGAAGGAGAGAAACGAGATAGACAGGGCGAAAGATAGAGACACAGAGAGAGACACACAGATAGACAGAGAGAGGGGGAGAGAAAGAGATGGAGAGAAAGAAAGAGAAACAGACAGAAGGAGAGAGAGAAAGCGAGTGTCAGAGAGGAGAGAGAGACTGCTGCTGATATCAACATTAATGCTTTCAGGGCTACCGTTCCTTTTAGCAGTGGTGTTTGGTCTCGTGTGATGAGTTGTTAGGTCCACTATTAAATGAGAGTATTCATTACTTTACCAATGACCTCATTACCCGCTGGGACTCTCCAGACGTCTCTTATCTGCCAGCATTATTACATACCGCTCCAGGGACACTATCGGGTTGGTCTGCGGTTAAAGACCTCGTGAAACAATCCGCCATCAACTGATGACAGGCCGTGTCAATGAATTCAGTTGTGCTCCGAGGGGCTAGTCGTTGACCGGTGTCATCGGTGTATTGTTTCCGTCTAGACAGAGTCGACATTATGGAGCCTGGCAGAAGTCGGGTTCATTTCTGGCCGTTGTTATACAAAAATGTTCATTGACTTAAACGTTTGGAGGTGCTAAAATCATTGTTTACGTCTTCACAATGACGACTGGCTGCATTGTAGCAGGTCTCCATGATTCTCTGCCTCGAGACGAGATCTCCTGGATACAATCATCTCTCCGTGTGGTGCGTCTTAACCTTGAAGTGGGAGAGGGGTTTGTGTATTCCAGTGACACCAAGAGCCCACAGATCATGGTAGCCTAGCTGCTGACAGGGTCTCCCATTTCCAATAGATAAAGGAATGGGCACCAGTAGTAGTGACACTCATACCTACTGTAGACAACTATGGACGTGTCAGAGATGTAAAGTAATGCATTCCTTCAGTAAATGTAAACACAGAAGTCACAAACAATAGGTTGCACAATTTATTGCCTGACACATTTCTCCGGACCCAAGCAGGTGGATTCTGCAATTATATGAAGTCAATAGATGAACCTCATTTGGGCTTAAATATATAACACACATAGTCGAATGCGGAGCATGTGTAATGTCCAGGGTAATCCCAAAGTCACAATGAAGCCTTTCCGACTGCATAACCCAGGTTTAAGAAACTTAATTACATATACCTTGGCTTGTCTTAGTAATCGTTTACAGTTCGTCTAATACAGTATGGGAAAGGTATTTGCTTTGTTCACTTTACGACCACCGTTTGAAGGTGTCCTGGTCGACCCAGCCTACAATAGATACAGCAAATGTCTGGGGAGTAGAGGGAACAGTGTTACATAGACCACATCACCCATCTACCACATCACCCATCTACCACATCACCCATCTACCACATCACCCATCTACCACATCACCCATCTACCACATCACCCATCTACTACATCACCCATCTACCACATCACCCATCTACTGCCACATAGATAGTGCCAAAGCACACCACACAGAGAGGAAAGAAGGAAAATCCCGAAATGAACAGTGCACCAAAACTATGAGATACGAAGATACGTCACACCAACGCCACCGTAACAACGAAACCATACGCTGTGGAACGATCAAGGAGAACGGGCGTGTATTGCATTCAGAGGACATCTCAGTGTGGCTATTGGATCGTTGGGAGGCTAGCAGTAGAATCACTCCAAGCTAAGAACAGCTGGCAGCATATTGAGAACGCCATGGATTTACGAACGAAGGGCAAACTCTAGACAGACGAAAATCGGAGGAAGATAACAGCAAGGACGAATTGAATGAACAGAGGGAAAGGGAAGTACTGTTGAGCGAAGATAAGGAAAATGCAGGATAAATGCATCAAAGTCAGTGCACGTTAAATTAGTTGCCCTCCCGGTCAAAACGGGACGCTAATACACTACTTAATGTATACAGATTCTGTAACTCCAAATAAACGGCGTTAGATTTTCCCTGAGCTCCGACCTGTTATTTCGTTCCACGTTTCATCAGTGAATTCCTAAAGTTATCTCTACGATGTATTAATGAGCCACCAGTTCCTTATCGTGAGCCAATTCTATGATATTTCCCATGGCACGGCAGCAAAGACAGGAGGACTTACGATATGGCATCTACCACATCACACATCTATCATCTGGGGGTGCAGGTGGTGGATGAAGTTTAAGAGAAGCCTACAGATAGTTATAGGTGTTTTCCGCATATCCTTTACACGGCATCGCTGTCAACATCAGCATCTTTCAGTTGATTGTTGATTTCTTGGTAAGATTACGCTCAGGCAAGATTAAGTTTCCCATTGCTTTCTGAGCGATGGCTCACATACACCATAAGTTACCGACGCGGAGAGAACCGCTACCAGCTCTCGTGTACGTCACGCTACTCACGAGTCTATACAGGATTACGGAAAAAGCCGTGTAGCTCCTAGACCAGGGAGACCACGATCTCCAATTTCGCAACGATAGGCAGAGGATCACTTTTTGAAGGCAATGGCTACGGTCATCGACCAGTATGGTCACTGATATAGAAGGAAAGCATTGGCAAACTACCTTCTTTACTGATGCCAAGAAAGTCATATTTTGTGGTCTGAGAAAGATGACCACCAACGCGACCGGTACGGCACGTGATGATGAGAGGTGCATTTTCCGACTAACATGGCAAATGAAATCAGTATTCACGATTGTATCAAGTTAATAAAATAATTATTATCAATGACGACACCGAATCACATTGTCATGTCTTGAGTAAATGGCGAAGGTATTCACATTGGTAACGTTGTCATGATAAGGCCGCGTGGCGATCTCAAGTGTGACATTACCATGACCGCAACGGTCAGTATCAGTTCGCAACGGTTTGTAATACTGTATATACCAGTGTTTCCCAACGTGGGGCCCACGCACCACAGGGGGGCAATTCGATTATTAAGGGGCAATTCGAAAATGGAATCGTCCAGAGTTTAAGTTAACCATATGGCGACTCTTAGTGGGTAAACGTTCAGTATAAGTAACTTCTGTCCGCCATGTTAGTAGCCGTGATGTCATTGTTCGACGTTAGAGTTTAACTACTAGTTATACTGGGCCGGCTACTAAGCATTTCGCGCTATTTGTTCTGAATGGCGCGAAATGCTTAGTGCGGGGATCTCAATTTCTACAGTGTTTCGCAGTAACGCTCAGCATTCATCGCTGGTGTTAATTTGAAATAAGCGTCCTTTAAATTGTTGTAAAAGCCTCGTTGGTTTTAAAAATATATACTTGTATAAATATAAGTGATACACAAATGGCATGTAAATGTGCTATACATATTTAAACATTAATTTTTAGTCTACTTTTACTCCAGTTCATATTATTTTTTTGTTAGTTTTTAATTGATCTTATATTTCTTTCTTTCAGCCCATAGTTAAATGAGTGGTGCAAGCAAGAAAAAACATTCGTCAGTATTCGGAGGAATATTTAAAATTTGGTTTCATACCCGTTGTCCAAGATGAACGGTCACCTTTTTGTCTTTTATGCCAACAATGCTTGACCAACGAATCAATGAAAAGAGGTCGTCTTGAGGCACATTTAAAGGTGCAACACAATGCTCATATTAATTCAGATTTGGATTACTTTCAAACTTTAAAGAAAAAGTTTGAAAAAAGAGTAACATTAAAGTCTGTGTTTACTGCCCATAATGCAACTATCAATCGTACTCTTGAGGCTAGTTATCAAATTTCATTACTCATCTCTAAATCTGGGACAAGTCATACTATAGGGGAGAATTTAATCAAACCATCAATATCAGCATTTCTGAAAACAGGTTCTGGGAAAAGATGACAAAGACGTTAAAGCTATGCCACTAAGTAACAATACTGTTAGCAGAAGAATAGACGGAATGATTGAGGATATTGAAATTCAACTTGTTGAAAAGCTGAAAACAAGAAAATTCTCAGTACAAATGGATGAATCAACTTTGGGAGACAGTGAGGCCGTACTTATAACTTACGTAAGATATATTGATAAAGGTTATTTTGCTGAAGAAATGTTATTGTGTAAATCATTAGAAAGCACCACTACCTCCAAAGATAATTACTTAGATGTCAATAATATACCAATGAAAAATATAACATCTTGTGCTGCTGATGGTGCTCCTAATATGATGGGGAAGAAAAATGGCTAAAATTGATGAAAGATGAGAATCCAGAAATGCTTCTTGTGTATTGTGTTATTCACAGGGAAAACCTGGTAGCTAAAAACATTGCGCCTGTTCTAAATGAAGTACTAAATTAAGTTATAAAGTGTATCCATGCTATTAAAGCTAGTGCCAAATGTGAACGTCTCTTCAAGTTGTTTTTTTTTTTTTTTTTTTTGTGTTGTGAGGAACAAAATGAAGACCATGTGAGACTTATACTTCACACTGAAATAAGATGACTCTCGAAGGAGAACTGCTTGAAAATATTTATGGAACTATTTGATACTCTTAGTGATTTTTTAAGCGACAAACGTGAAATGAAAAATCTGTTGACAGTCGATGGTAAGGCATTTGTGAGTTATTTAGCAGATATCTTTGACAAACTAAATATATTAAATAAACAACTTCAAGGAACAAATAAAACTCTTGTCGATGCAAAAGTGAAGATATTTGGTTTCTTTACCTTTATAGAAATATGTCAGACACATATTTACAACAAAGGTTTTGAAAAGATTCATTGGCTCTAAAAATGTGAAGTGACTGATACCGCTATATATGTTATTTTCGATCATCTGAAATTTTATCGTCTGATTTAAAAGAAAGATTTTATGATTTTGGAAACAAATTGATTTCCCAATTGGATGATGCAGCCAGTGTTAGTGGATTTGTCTGATATTTCAAATATGCAGTGTCAAGAAGAACTCGCAGAAATGCAAACTGATGAGTCAATTAAAACCTTTATTTAATATAAATGGATCGATGGCATGGCGCTGTGAGGAAACCGAAATCAAATATCTAAATGCAACCAAATGTGCAAGAGAACTATTGTTACCGTTTCCATCTTCATATTTAGCTGAATGCAGAATTAGTGCCATAAATGATTTATCCATTTAAAAAAAAATTTAAAAATTAAAAAAAAAAAAAATCAAACAACAACAACAAAAATCCGCTGGTATATAACAAAACGGGGAGACTTGAGACTGAAGTTAACTAAATTGGAACCTGACATAAAATCTCTTTGCAGCAAGCATCAAGCGCAAGGATCTCACTAAATTTAAATAATAAATAATTACTAATAATTAAAATAATTATAAATTAAAAATTATATTCGGAATGCGATCGGCGTTGCCGGTAGTGGGTTGTGCTCAATATTTAAATTTCAAATCCCGAAACAACCAAATAATCAATTAAAATAATATAGAAAAATCTTTTATTACAATTATTTTGTACTTGAATTTCAGTTCTCCATTATATGTTTTGAAAATTTACTTTCTGTGTTTGCTCAATAATTTCCTAGTGATTTCTTCTTCTTCTTTCTTCTTTGCGTTCATCCGGAGTGTTTTTTCAGATGTGATTGCGGTGTGGTTTTAGTTAGGCACCATTGGATCGAAACCCTTTGGCCAACAAATCGGCTTTTAGCGTGCCCTTTTTGACCAGGTTAGCATTCCTGGGAGGACTCTCACTTTTGTGGTACTGTCCACCTCCCAGCTGGTAAAGTTGGAAAAGTCGGGGACTGCACGGTCATCCCTAAAATGAAGGCAGGGACAGGGCCATAGCATTTTCCGCCATCCTGGGTGGCTTCCATAATTGCAGGGCCGGCACATAGCGCCCTGGTACTGGGCCCCCCCACAAGGGAATCGTCACGTCCCGCTCATGGGCTTTAAAATTTCCTCACTTCAATATATTGGGCATTTCGTCACCCCGAGCCTTTCCCGCACAAACCAAGCTGGTCTGCAGTCAGTATCCACTAAGCGAGTTTTTCGGACATGTGCTTGACGTTGTGTCCGTCAGAGCTGTTCCAGACACGTCGGACATTCGGAAACAACCTAGTCAGAGCTGTTCCGAACAAGAGCGGCATTCGGAAACTAGGTAGTCAGAGCTGTCCTAGCACGAGAGACATTCGGACGAGACATTTCACTCGGACGTAAATGCGTAGTGTCAATTTTTAGTTTGCCACCCGTAGGACGACACTTCCGACTTCCAGCGGGCATTTTTTAATGAGGTTAGCCATCTCTGGTTTCGAGGCACGTTGGGACTGTTAAGATGTCGCTAACATCTCAGCTGGTCAAGATAGACCGATGAACGACATCGTGGTCGGCCCTCAAGGGAAGGCAGGGGCAGACCATGAGCATTCCCTCGCTATCCAAGGGGCTTCCATAATTGCAGAGCCGGCAATATTGCTCTGTGACTGGGCTCACCCGAGGAGTTGCCACGTCCTGCTCATGGCTGCTTTAGTTCCTCACTTCCATGTGTTGGGCAACTCGTTTGCCACTGATCGCTCAGGCACACACCAGGGACGGTCAGACTGCTAGCGACACCCACGCTTTTGACTTCGGACCACGCAATAGGTTCGCTCGCCGTGCGTTCCATTTTGCGGCATTGAGACCTTCTTCCACTTTTGTCTACACTCTCTATGAGTTGATACAGTTTTCGCAGCCACTTTCTTCGACTGGGGCACTTTGACTTTTTTTTTTACTCGCTCACGAGGTAGGCTACTTGTGCTGCCGGATCAGCACCTTACCTTCGTGCAGCGGTGAACGAGAAACGGCCTGGCCTCTCATCCGGGAATCTCTCATATCCCCAGCTGAGAGCCTTAGAACTTCTATCCGACCTGAGCATGTAGCTGCTCAGTATCACGCCTTATTTTTCAAGAGGTGGCTATCGGCCCGGCTCTCAGGTTCGAGGGTTTGTGGCTTAGAGGCGTTCAGCCACAGCCCTCGACAGGGAGCCTTTAGTGTTTTTGTCCGGACCAAGAATTCTGCCTTTGTGCGCCTGATATAAATTTTGGACTGCTATCCTCAGTCTCACCTGCAGAGCAGCAGGTTGTGTCTCTCTTAGTCTGGTCCCCTATCCCATATGCTGTCCGATATGTAGTTTTTCACCCATCGGCAAGCACATGGGGTCGATGGGACACGCAAGCTCCCCCACCACGGCAAGGTGGAGACACATCGGGGGAGGTGATTTCTTCCTAAAACCTATCATTCAAGTTTCTTTAGTGAACATTTCAATTTTTGAATATTAAAAATTATATATATGTTGGGGGGGTGGGGGGGGCATAAGAATTTTAGAAAGGCTTAGGTGGGGCATGGCACAAAAAGGGTTGGGAAACACTGGTATATACGATAGCATTAAGCCGTCACTTGATGGCCCCGGGGGCTCCCTATTCACAATTTATGCTTACAGTACTCTACTACAATAGCATAAATAAGCCGTTTGGTGGCCCTAGGGGTTTGCCATTCTTCTTACTCTTCTTCTTCTCCACCTCCTGTTGCTTCTAATGTCTTTCTCTTTCTTCCTCTTCCTCCGCTTCATCACTTCCTCCGCTCCCTAGTTGAATACTGTTGTCGCCTCAAACAAAAGTGCAGGTTGGGAATTATAAGTAGGCGGATTATATTAAATAACCATGAAAATAAAAAGCCGCAGCCGTTAAATGAATGCTTCTTTTGCGTCGGTGTCCACCGATCGATAATGATAATGAGGAGAATAGAGCGTTGAAACATTTTAAACGATATTAAATTAAACTTTACAGCACTGAAGCGCACAGCGGGAGACTGTCACAGCATGACGTGAACGCAACGGTTCTGATGGAACACGTGTAATTGAGAACTGTTTTCCCGCACTTTATTACAGGATTATTTGTTGTTTTCTACCGGTCCCAGTGTTGTATCTGGTGAATTCAATATGTTCTCTGCTCAAACTAGTGTTTCATTTGCTGGCTGATGAAAATTATTTTCTTACAGACGCAGAGTTGTCATCATCATGTGCCATGGCGATAAGCTCAGACGGTTACGTTTCCATCTCACACAATCATCAGTCTAGGATCAGATCTGAGTTCTTTCCCGGTTCCGCCCAATGGCCAAGCCTTCCAGGTGGTGATCTTTTTGCCTTGCCTTGGCTCTATTTTGCCATACTTGCAAGTGGTTAGGAAGTCTACAAGTTTATATCTCCTCATAACGTGCCCAAAACATCTTTACTTTCTGTTTCTAATTTCTCAAATGAATGTATGGTCATTATTTGTTTCTCGAAGGACTCTCGCATTCGTTTTTCTATCGGTAGTTAGTCGTAGTCGCAGTTCCAACGTCACGGCAACTGGCCACCCCATAATGCTCCGTTCCTGTTCCAGCGATTATTACACAAAAAGCTCCCAACTGTACCATTCGATTAGTGTAACAAACAACAGCATGCACAAGCATGTATTCATAAGGCAGCTGCAAGAATGGGAACACAGCAGTCCGCCACTAGAATTACAGTCCATGTTGATGGAAGCAGAAAAACTAGCAGTTGCATACTTATTACTGCATAAGGCAAACCAAGTAGTTCAGTGACTAGCCACTCGCCATTTTCTGAACATTCAGCTCATAACACAAACCATCGCGGACAGGTGAAAAAGCATTCCACGTGAAATCCGCAGTTCACGGTGTCGCCTCAAGCGATCAGCTCAGTAGCTGAAGGACAGAACCATGTACTACGTACAAGTAAACAATTGGGAAAATACGTAACCAGAATCACGTCAGGGCCTTAAAGGGTCGCCCGACTGTCTGCCATATTGAACCTGGAGTCAATGGCCTTCTTAAAAACCACTGCCGTTACGTACTTCACAGCTTGTCTGTATGTGTCACATGCATGCAACAGAACAGATTTTATGTAACACTTTAACACTTTGTCTCCCTGCAATTGACAGGTTTTATTGGTGAGCGTGTTTTCAATCTTGCAAGCACACCTTGAAGAATGTTCTCATTTACTTGGATGTTATACAAGCTTGTATTGTCGCATTTCTTTCTTCTTGGGTATGACCATAATCTGTATTTTCTAACAATTAAATACAAACCTTACTTACTCACTGCATACATTAATCCCAGCCACAGAATTCAGCAGATCATGTTGATTGTCTGCAGTCATTACTGTAGCATCTGCATGTTCTATATTGTTTATGTGATGTCCTCTGTTGGCGAGTCTCTATTGAACGAAACGTGTCTGTTATAATATTGTCACTATACTTGCTTCCCTGTATATATATATATATATATATATATATATATATATATATATATATATATATATATATATATATATATATATATATATATATATATATATATATATATATATGTATACAGGGAAGCAAGCTTTGGAGACACTAGACGCCTTGGGATGTACTGGGTACATGGTGCTAGCCCTGTAGTGTGCTAGACCAACCGGCACTCCATGGCTGATGTGACCTGTATCACACTGGTCGTCTTTACTTCCATACTTACTCATTATTTTATTGTCCTTGTCTTCGTCTCCTTCACATATTGTCCTTGTTTGCTAGCGATGCCACATATTTTATTGATCTTTTCTTCGTCTCATCCACACATTGTGCTTGTTTGTTAGCGATGCCATATATTTTAACAGCACATGACATAGAGATGTAAAATATATTACGGTAGATAAGTTAGCGATGCCACAAATTTTAGTGGTACATAACTTAGCGGTGCCACAAATTGTGATACATAAGTTAGCGATGCCACAAATTTTAGTGGTACATAACTTAGCGGTGCCACAAATTGTGATACATAAGTTAGCGATGCCACATATTTTAGTGGTACATAACTTAGCGGTGCCACAAATTGCGATACATAAGTTAGCGATGCCACATATTTTAGTGGTACATAACTTAGCGAACTGCGCTGGTAAGGTCATGAGCACAGTTGAATGCGGGTTCCACGTCAGGGCTCGTCACTTGCCAAGAGTGAGGGAAAGATTTGCCTCCTCTTCCTCCCTGCTCTCAGGCCTAGAAAATGTCGTGGCGCTACCACATCACAGACCCGAAGTAGGCATGGACATTTCTTCACGATGTGTTATTTACTGCTAACTTGCAGTGCCAATCATGGATATACATTTCTTCACGATATGTATATGTTATTTACTGCTAACTCGCAGTGCCAATCATGAATAGACATTTCTTCATGATACATTATTTACTGCTAACTCGCAGTGTTGTCGTGAAATCACTGTAATTTGACCATCAGATGATAAAAATACCAAATTGATTATGTGGTTGTTTCGGGATTTGAAATTTAAATATTGAGCACAACAAGACCTGATCGTTCGGGTCCCATCGATTGACGGACGTCAGTCGTGGCGATTGGGCAATCTTGAGCATAGCCTACGATGGGTAGCGTTGTGATGTTCTGTTGTGATAATTTGGTGTGTCCAGTGTGTGCCGTGTGGTTACACACCCGCTTCACACGCGTGATCCGGGACTGTTTCCGGATCCGGTCAGGGATATGCACTACTGACGAGCTCAAACGAGGGCGAAACTCGAGTATAGTGCTTCCATATTGACGTGGATAGGCCTTAGGTTCATACCAGAATGCGATCGGCGTTGCCAGTAGTGGGTTGTGCTCAATATTTAAAAATACCTAAGCCAGTTTGATCTGCAGCTACAAGTTGTTTACTACGGGGAGTCGGTAAGATCAAACAATACAGTCGTCTTTGAAAGTTCCCACAAGACAGAAAGTTGTAGGCTTGTTATCGTGACCCGATTGGGAAAATGCAGGAAACAGGCTACCTTGTTTTGGTTGTTGAAACAAGGGGGACCACTCTTGCATGGATTAAACAAAGGGGAGAGAAGATTTCTGAAATGGATAGTCTGCCCCTGGAACCATCTAATGTGTTGACATCAAAGACTTCACTAGAACATCCAAAGCTGTTTGACAAAAACATGACTTGTTTACAGTTAGTGTAGACACGAAAGTTGACTTGAGCTGACGTGTTTCTGTACGGCTGATAGGAATTCGGAGAGCTCTACAGTGTTAGATTAATTAAAGATTAAATAACATGTGTCTTTATGGCAAATTGTAGAGGCCATCCAGGAGTGATGCGGTGTTGCATAAGGTATTGCCTATAGTGTATTTAGACCTAATTAATATAGGTGGTAGCCTTGTTAAAACTAGCTAGAGTAGTGAAGTGATGATTAGCTCTGTTAGTTGAGAATAGAGTAGTGAAGTGATGATTAGCTCTGTTAGTTGAGAATAGAGTAGGGAAGTGAGAATTAGCTCTGCTAGTGAGGATAGTGTAGTGGGGTGATATTTGGAGAGATTAAGGATGGGTTGGGAGATGGGGAAAATGTCCAATGATGGGATCTTCCAGTGGGGTGCCCACTGGGGTTCTGCACTCTGTTTATTGGTCTTTCCTTGTCATAGCCTGATTCGGACCAAGGTGATAAGCTCCGCTGCTCTATGACAGAGTTTAGTTCGCTGATGAATATCTGAGCGGGGCAGTAGACCTACGCTCAGCTAGTAGGATCAGTGACTAGTGCTCTCACAAGGGTATTATTTTTCTAACAGGTTCCCTGCCAGTTACGAAGAAGCTCTACACGAGTTTTGAAGAAGTTTTACACTGATTGGGAAGAACACCAGTTGAACAGTAACTGTTTTCTTACAAAAAATGAATAACGTCCAAGAAAAAAGGTTGTTCAATAATGTTTGGGCTGGGCCCATGATCGGGAAGGTCCACCGGAACAGGGCTCAGATGAGCGAAACCATTTGACGATTCCAGTGTGTTAAGGTTCACCTAGGATGGGTGTTGTTTGTTGATACACCACACATCATACGAACAATAGTAACTACACGAGAACTTTAAATGTAACATTCACATGATGTGGTAGATTCCAGTGATACATTACAAGGGACATTGTAATTGAGTCAATATAGACAATAGATAGGATCAAGTCTATTACCAACAACAGTGATACTTATTTTCACAGTACAGAGATTTGTACATTTTTAGGAACTATAGGAACTTATAATGTGCAGTGTGAAAACGGTCCATGATCAGTGGTAAATTAAAGACTGTATCTATTTCGGACGATCATATACATGAATTACCAGGTAGCTACAGAAGAAAGTCGGTGTCTGGCAGGAGAGATACATCACCGGGTGAGGTTATCTTGTTCTGACCTAACGTGCTGTGGTGTGTCCTTGCAAGGATGAACTGACTGGGCTATTTATCTGAGGGTCCGATTCTACATACATGATAGAACACGTCACACATTCTTCACATACGCTTCTCACATACATTACACTTTTCCTTTTAATAAATTAATTATTATTAATTTTTGGAAGCTAGAGTTGTTGAGTATGTTGCGTTGGGGAAGAATGAGAGGGGGCATGATACAGCAGTGATAGAGAGAGAGAGAGAGAGAGAGAGAGAGAGAGAGAGAGAGAGAGAGAGAGAGAGAGAGAGAGAGAGAGAGAGAGGTGTCCATAGACTGACGGAGTTTTGTAGACGGATGCTGGTGGTTTCTCCAGGATACTGATATGGGGTTAAAATAAAATATGGGTGTTGATTCCTCTCACTCCAGGGACGACATTTTAAACGGATACACGACATTATTAGGGGCTGGTAAACGTGATCTTTGGACAGCAGGATCTCTTGTAAACATGATCCTTGGACAGCGGCATCTCTAGTAAGCGGGATCTCTCGTAAATGGGATCTGTTGACAGCGGGATCTCCTGACAACGAAGTACTTGACACGGGATCTTTAGTTAGAGAACTGAGATATCATATTAGTGAGAATCCAGCTAGAGTGAATGTGGATAGGGGTTAAGACACATATCTTACCTGTTCACACTTCACACGTCTGCATAGGTCTGTGGTCCTGATTCTACTCTTATCACTGAGTGATTGTGTTGTGGTGTGCTGTGTGTTATTAAATATACAGATTTATTGTACTTGTTCATATATCTATATATTGGTTCTTAGTTAAATTGTACTTAACCTGTTGACTTACCTCTCTACAAAATGGCCACTCCGAAACTAATTGGGGCAGAACTAAGGGCAAAAGGGGAAGAAATGGGTTTGTCGGGTTCTGCACTAACAGATTACATACAGGAGGTGGAGAGAGATTATCGTCAAGCAGAAAGGGAAGATCGGAAGGCCGAGATGGAATTGAGAAGGATGGAGTTAGAAACCAAAAGGATGGAATCAGAACAGGCTGCTAAGAAATTGGAAGCTCAGCAAGCCACTAGAAGGCTGGAACTTGAAGCTGAGCAAGCAGCTAAGAAATTTGAAACTGAGCAGGCAGCTAAGAAATTGGAAGCTGAGCAAGCCACTAGAAGGCTGGAACTTGAAGCTGAACAGGCAGCTAAGAAATTTGAAGCTGAGCAAGCAGCTAAGAAACTGGAAGCTCAACAGGCTGCTAAGAGATTGGAAGCCGACCAAGAAGCTCAGAAAAGGGAGCACGAGTACCGGATGAGGGAATTCGAGCTTAAGAGGCAATCTAGTGGGGAAACTGAGGGAGCAGTGGGAGGTTCCTCTCTCCCTGGCTCAACACCAGTAGGTGGGCATAGTTATCATGCTATGAAGTTCCCTCTAGCTACCTACGAAGAGGACAAAGAGAAGATTGACCAGTATCTTCAACGCTTCGAGGCCATGTCGGTTGCTATGGGTCTGGATCGTGACAAATGGTGTCTTAAGCTTTCCCAGGGATTACGCGGGACCGGCTACGAGGTTTATTCTCGCCTACCACCATGACATGAGAACAATTACGACGGCTCTGCTGAAACGATTCGAGGTTACGTCACATACCTACCGGAAAAAATTTCGAGCAGCGAAACGAGAACCGGGGGAGTTGTTTGCCGCCTACAGTTTGCGTCTGCAATTCTATCTCCATAAGTGGATTGATTTGGCTGGGTTCGTACATGACTATGAGAGTCAGGAAGAGCTCTTGGTGGTCGACCAGCTGAAGAAGCAAATGTCAAAACCTCTCAGGACATTCCTGGGAGAGCAAGGAGCGGAATGTATTGACCTCGTGACAAAATTAGCAGAACGGTTCGTCGGGGTACATGGGGAGGCAGGGGAAAGCCTTTCTACCAACACAAACAGTCAGGAGAAACATTACAGGAAGAAAACCAAAAACTCAGGAACCAAAAAGGGGGAACCTTATGTAAAAACTTCAGAGGATAGTTCAGAGAAGACGAAGGAGGGAAGCAAGAGCCCTTCGAGCTCTACACCAAAACGACCGTGGTCGGAGAAGTGGTGTTCAATTTGTAAGTTGCCCTCTCACAATACGAGGGACTGCAAATCGAAGGCTAAGAGCCCTCACTTCGCAGCATGTCAAGTGACTTCCAAGGGGGTTGTCACTGAAAATGACAAGGTCAACAAGGAAGCTCGCCACCAGGAGAGCTCACTCAAGTCCGGAACTAGAAAAACTAGGACAGGGAAATGGTGCAACCAATGCAAGTCAAACACGCACAATGCTATTGACTGCAGGGGAAAGTCAGGAGATTCTCAATTCGTCGGGTGCCCCGGGAAACCTAAGGTGGAGCCCACCAAACAGGTCGAGGCCGAGGAAGAGACTCCAGACCAGGAAAAACCACCTGTAGTTGAATTGGTAGAGGTTAACGGTCGTCAAGTGGAGTGTTTGTACGACACAGAACTGGACGGGAAGGCCGTGATTTCTGCGGACCTGGTACATCCAGAACAATTCACAGGTGAGACCATGGAGATACAGCCTGCACAGAAGAGCGCTGTGGCCATGAAGTTGCCCTTTGCTAATGTGGAGATTCGGTCAAGGTATATCACCGGCACAATCAAGGCCGCTGTATTGACCGATCCCATTTTTCCCGTAATCCTCGGTTGCCGGTAAGTCTTTCTGGGAATGCCCAGGGAGCCAATTCATATGGGAGCAATACAGACTCGCTCTCAGACGAGAACAGAAGAGGCAGAAGAAATGGTGACTAACCCACTGCCATGGGAGCTACGAACTGCCCAGAGTGAGGATGCTACTTTACGTCCTGGCTACAAAAAGCTGCAGAGAAGTGCTGATCCACCAGGACGGGGACAGTACTACATGAAGAGTAGGATACTCTACATGAGAGCAGGAAGGGGAGACAACCTATACGGTCAGTGGGTCTTCCCGAAGGCTCACTGGTCCCAGATTCTTCATATGGGGCATACCATCTCCTTTAGTGGGCACATGGGTATTGCCGCCACCATGCAGCGAATTTCCTGCCATTACTATTGGCCGGGAATGACAGATAATGTGCGTCGGTATGTGAAGTCATGCCGTGAGTGCCAGAGGGTTGCACCGAAACACTGGACAGCACTGGTGGTCTTGGGTGAGATGCCCATCATGAACTCTCCTTTCGAGAGGGTAGCCATCGATATCGTGGGTCCACTTCCTAGGACTAGGAAGAGGAACATGTATATTCTCACAATGGTGCATTGCTGTACAATGTGGGGGAGAAGCCATACCGTTGACCACGATTGACTCGAAACGAGTGGCGGACGCACTGATGGAGGCCTTTACCAGATTAGGCTTCCCTGATCAAATTCTGACAGACAATGGGTCCCAGTTTTGTGGAAAACTCATGGAGGAGGTAATTAGGGTGTTCCACTCTAACCTCATACATACCAGCCCTTACCACCCTCAAGCCAATGGACAAGTAGAGCGTTTCAACGGCACGTTGATGACAATGCTCCGGAAACTGGCACAGGAAAAACCTGATAGGTGGGATGAATATATCCCAGCAGCACTTTTTGCTTATCGGGAAGTTCCTCATGGCTCAACAGGACTATCGCCCGCTACGTTTCTGTTTGGTCGTCCAATCAAAGGACAGTTGGAAGCCATGTTGAGGAGTTGGACTGAAGAGGGGACGTCAGAAGAAGTGATCTCCTCCTATAAATACGTGGAGGAACTGAAAGAAAATCTCCACAAAAGATGGACTCTGGCGAATCAAAACTTGAAAAAGCCAGAAAAAGACATGCGGCTTACTACTACCATAGGTCTAAAGACAGATCTCTAGAGGTGGGAGACAAAGTTTTCTTGCTACTCCCAACGGGAAACAACAAACTGGAGATAGGTTGGCAAGGACCATTTCCCGTGGAAAGGGTAATATCCAGAACCAACTATCAGATCCGGATCCGGGGAAAGTCGAATATTTTCCATATCAATCTCTTGCGGAAATACGAAGAGAGACCCGGAGACAAGGCAGCTCACCTCATGGCAATGGCAGTTGCAGTGGAGACAGAAGTGGGAACCAGCGAGGGCAGGGAATATCCCTTAGTACACCAGGAAACCTATAGGGATGTGCAAGTGAACCCTGATCTGACCTCCCAGGAGAGGGAAAGGATACCCAGGTTCTCAAGTCTCATAAGGAGATACTGACTGATAAACCAGGACGAACGAGGTTGGTGGAGTTCGAGATGACTTTGACCACACAGGAGCCTGTTCGCCAAAAGGTTACCCAGTGCCATTCTCTAAAGAAAAGGCCCTGGAGGAGGAAATAAAAAAAACTGCTGGAGGATGACGTGATTGCACCATCCACCTCCCCATACAATGCGGGGGTAGTTTTGTTACGCAAACCAAGTGGAGAACACAGGTTGTGTATAGATTACCGACTGCTGAACAGTCATACACAGTTTCAGGTGGAACCTTTGCCGAATCCAACTCAGTTATTCGCTAGGCTCCATAAGGCTCGGTACTTTTCAAAGGTGGATCTGAGTCGGGGGTACTATCAGATACCAGTCAAACCGGAGATTCGACCACTGTTAGCTTTCAGTACACCCAGTGGACACTACGAATTCAAGGTCATGCCCTTTGGACTCAGCAATGCACCCAGTGTGTTTACACGCATGATGAGGACTTTACTAGATCCGTTACAGGATCCGTCCATCATTCATTCATGGATGATATTCTGATTTCCAGTGACAGCTTGGATGACCACTTACAATCCTTGGAGAGAGTGTTTAATAGGACTCAAGGAAGCAGGGCTTACTGCTCGTCCAACCAAGTGCATGATTGGTTACCAGACTCTGGAATTTCTAGGTCACACCATCACTCCAGGACACATTGTCCAGAAGAGAAGAACCTGGAGAAAATCAGAAAGTGCACCAAGGCCAAAACGAAGAAGGATGTGAGATCCTTTCTCCCCGTTATGTGGGTTTTAAACCCCCAAATTTATCCCCTTTTTCTGAACTGGGGCTCCATTGAACGGAACCCTTTAAAAGGGGGTTCCCCCGGGCCAAAACATTTGGAACCAGAATGTGAACTGCCTATAGTCCCGTTAAAGGAGGCCCTTGTCGCAAAACCCGTGTTACAGCTCCCCGACCTTTTTCCCAACCATTTGTGTTGAGAACGGAAAGCGAGTGAGGTGGGGTTAGGGGCTTTGTCCCCAGGAAGGGAAAGACGATGCTCGGGTTTTTTAAAACCCGTGGGATACGCAAACAAGAGTATCCCGAGCGGGCAGTAGCCTACGCTCAGCTTTGTAGGATCATTTACTAGGGCTCCCCAAAAGGGGGATTATATTTCTAACAGGTTCCCGGCCCTTACAAGAAACTCTACAAAGAGTTTTTTTAAGAAGTTTTTAAAACCGATTGGGAAGGAAAACCAAATAGAAAAAGTAACTGTTTTCTTACGAAAATGAAAAACGTCCAAGAAAAAAGGTTTTTTCAAAAAGGGTTTTTTGGGTGGGGCCCCTGATCAAGGGGTCCACCGGGAAAAGGGGCCCGATATGAAAAACCCTTTTAAAGATTCCCGTGTTTTAAAATTTTACCTAGGATGGGTTTTTGTTTTTGATACACCACACATTACCCAACAAAAGTAAATACACCAACTTTAAATTTAACATTCACAGGGTGTTTTAATTCCAGTGAAAAATTACAAGGGACATTTAAATTTATCAAATAGACAATAGTGGAAACAAGTCTGTTACCAAACAAAAGTGATACTTATTTTCACAGTAAAAATTTGTACATTTTTAGGAACCCATAGGAAATTATAAAGTCATTGGGGAAAACGGTTTCCCTGGTCATGGTAAAATTAAAAGCCGTATCTATTTTTCCCACGATCCCTATACATTAATTACCTTGGGAGGGTACAGAAGAAAGTCGGTGGTCTTGGGAGGAGAGATACATCACCGGGTGAGGGGTTTTCTTTTGGGTGACCTAACGTGCTGTGGTTTTGGGCCTTGCAAGGGTAAATGACTGGGCTATTATCTAGGGTCCCATTCTACATACATGAATTTGAAAAACCCTCACACATTCTTCACATCCGCTTTTTTACATAAACCCTTACACTTTTTCCTTTTTAAAAAAATTAATTATTTTTAATTTTTTGGGAAACTAGAGTTGTTGAGTATCAACGACTGGCAAAAAAAGGTCCCCAAAGATGAAAGGAGACGAATTGGGATCTGCACAAAGAACCTCATGGCTCGGGAAAGCTGAAGAAAAGAAAGAAGAAAGAAGAAGAAGAAAAAAAGAAGAAAAGAAAGAAAAGAGAAAAAGAAGAAGAAAAGGGAAAAAAAAAAAGGAAAAAAAGAAGAAGAAGAAGAAGAGAAGAAGAAGAAGAAGAAAAAAGTTGTTTTAGTATGTTGTGTTGGGGAAAAATGAGAGGGGGGGATTTACAGCGTGATAGAGAGAGAGAAGAGGTTTTCCATAGACTGACGGGTTTTTTTAGACGATTTTGGGGGTTTCTCCAGATAAAAAATATGGGGGGGAAATTTTAAAATTGGGGGGTGGTTTATTTCCCTTTTACTCCGGGAAAGACATTTTAAAAAAGGAAAACCGACAAATGCCAAAAATTGGGTAACATTTTTTTCACGATACGTTATTTTCTGCTAACCCCGCATTGCCCAAAAGGATGACATTTCCCTTTATGATATTTTTTTTTACTGCTAACCCCGCAGTACCAAAAAAAGGGAAGACATTTCTTTTTCACGATATGTTTTTTTTCTGCTAAATTCGTGCCCAAAAATGGATTTTACATTTCTTCACGATATGTTATTTACTGCTAACTTGCCCGTTTTTTCCAAACATGGGTATACATTTTTTTTCACGAATTTTATTTACTGCTAAATTGCATACCAAAAACAGATAGACATTTCGTCACGATATGTTTTTTTAAATGTTAACTCGCAGTGCCAAACACAGATGACATTTCCCTCACGATATGGTTTTTTTTACTGTTAAAATCGCAAACGCCCCAAAAATGGGTAGACATTTCTTCACGGTATGTTTTTACTGCTAACCTCGCAGTGCCCAAACTGGATAGACATTTTCTTCACGATTGTTGTTTTTCGCTAACTTGGGAGGGGCCAAACATGGGTAGAACATTTAATCACATCTCATCAAAAATCATCATCATCATCATCTTCATCATCATCATCATCATCATCATCAATGCCATGTCGGGTGGCGTAGGCTTTTTGGGGTTCCCACAGGGGCGGGGGGGTTGGGTCAATTTTATTTTTCCCCCCATT
>JACEFZ010015179.1:0-135330 GCA_014155875.1 Cepaea nemoralis
TGCAAAAAGTCACTATATTAAATGTAAGAAAGAGAGTGCTGAAGTGCTATATAGAACCTGTTTTGCTGTATGACAGTAAATCTTAAAATGTAAAGAACAAATTAGGTAGAAGTTGGAAGCAACAACAGAGATGTGGTTCTTCTTCTTCTTCTTCCTCGTTCATCCGGAGTTTTTTTTTTCGGACGTGATTGCGTTGTGCCTGTTTACAGCAGAGCTGCGTTCTTGCGCCGTTAGGCCGACACATCCGACTTCTGCGGGCATTTGTTGACCGGGTTAACCTTCCCGGGGGTTTCTTAGGACGTTAGACTCTCACTGTGTGTTGGTGTTATCTCCCATCCCAGCTGGCCCATATAGAACAGCCAAAGATCCTGGTCAGGCCCTCAAGGGAAGGCAGGGGCAGACCATGGGCATTCCCCGCCATCCAAGGAGGCTTCCATACTTGCAGAGCCATCACACAGCGCTCTGGTACTGGGCTCACCCAAGGAATCGTCACGTCCTGCACATGGCTGCTTAGCCTCACTTCCGTATATTGGGCCTTCCGTTCACCATAGGCTGTTCTTCCAGAAGCCAGAAGAATGCAGTTTGCAGATGACATCCACACAGTGAGCTTTCGATTCGGACTTTCCACGTAATGGATTTGCTATCCAAGCAATATTCCATTTTGTGCCACTAGGACGCTTTTTCCACCTTTTATGAAGCCCACACAGTGAGCTTTCGATTCGGACTTTCCACGTAATGGATTTGCTATCCAAGCAATATTCCATTTCATGCCTCTGGCTTGTGTAACCGACATGCCTGTGGTATGAAGTGTATCAGTCTAAATACTTCTTCATGTACATTTAAATGTCAACCTGAATACAGTTAAAGTAAGCTGCAGTCGACTTGAGCTTGTTGATATCTCCATAAAGCTTGTCCTCGAATGAAGCAGGTGTGGGCCAAAATATCTTTCTCTGTTCTGCATATATTTGGCACTCTTGCAGCAAATGTTTAGCTGTCATTTTACCAGTTCCACAATTACATTCATCTGTATCTCCTATCTTTAGTTTGTTGAACAAATGGTATTTCAGCCTGTTATGTCCTGTGCGGAGTCTGAAGATTGCTACTTGTTCTCTTTGGTCGAGTTTGTAATATGCATCATCCTTCTGGTGGCCTGGATGCTCTGATTCCCATTTGGTTCTATAAGTGCTTTTAATCAACCTCTTTGCCTCATTATAGGTTATGTCTATGTCAGGCTGTAGGTAGTCGTCCGCCCTCTTTTGCCAGTCTGTCAGCCTCTTCATTTCCAGGTATACTGCAATGTGATGGGATCCACTGTATTACAACTTTTTTGGATTTCTGGCATAGACCATGGAGTGCTGCTCTTAGGTCAGCTAGTTCTGTGCTGTTTTGCTCTTCAGTATTGAGACAGCTGACTTTGCATCTGTAAGATAGCTATTTGTGTCTCTTTATTTTCCTCCATCAAGAGCATTTCTGCTGCAGTTTTCAGAGCCTCTACCTCCGCTTTGAAGTTACTTGAAAACTTTCCAGTTGCCACTGAATGTGTTTTTTTTCACTCCATTTTTTAAATTTAGGAGAATTCCTCCTCCTCCATTCTCTACTTGAATTTTTGGCTGATCCATCTGTATATGCATGGGTCCAATTGCTGCTTGGGTAATGTTCTTTTATGTAGTTTAGGGTTATTTCTCTTCTTTCGGTTTCATGCTGAGTGTTCTTTTTCTCAATACCAGGAATGTTTTCTATCATCTCAGGCAGTTGCTGCTGTCTCCAAGCTAGGAACTTGTCTGCATTGTAAATGGGTTTGACTGTTGATATGTTAAGTATGGGATCTGCCCTAATCTTTCGTTTTGCAGTTTCTACAAAGTTGCTACGCTTCAGTCTTCCCTTTCCAAAACCACTAAACCTTTTATACATAGGGTGGTCTGTCAATCTTCTAAATTTTTCAGCTTGTTGCTGGGCTCTGCTATCTCTTCTATCCTGCATTGGTTGTAAACAAGTGATCTTTTCTAAGTTCATTAATAGGCGTTGTCTTCAGGCTTCCAGTTATGATTCGCATTCCTTGATTTTGGACTCTACTTATTTTGTTAAAGTTTGACTTAGCTGCTGTTGCCCAAGCTGCAATGCCATATTCCAGTACTGGCCTCACCCGTCCAGTATATAACTTCTTGAGAACTTTCTCATCTGCTCCCCACGTTGTACCAGCAAGCTTTTTCATGATTGCCATTCTTTGCCTTGCTCTTGTTCGATTTTTCTCAACCTGTGTCTTCCATGTCAGGCGACGATCAAAGGTGACTCCTAGATAGTTTGGATTTTCTTCATGGCGCAATATTTTTCCATTCAATACCAGCTTAGGTTGCTGAGTTTTAGTTGAGAGGGAGAACACTGTGCATGTTGTTTTCTCCTCACTTATCTTCACTAGCCATGATTTTGACCAGTCCTCTAGCGCTAATAGGGCTTGCTGTATTCTGCTGTTAGCTGTACTAATATATTCTTCAGATGTCCATATGGCTAAGTCATCTGCAAAGGATGATGTGTGTACTCTGGCTGGAAAATTTTCCGTGATGTCGTTTATATATGCTAGGAATAATGTTGGTGAAAGAACTCCTCCTTGGGGGACACCTTGCTCCAACAGCATCATTTTGCTGGTTTGTCCTTGTACTTTTGTCCTGGCAGTTCTGTTCTCAAGGTAGTGGCTGATCCATTTGTACATTTTCCCACAAACATGCATTTTTTGCAGTTTTACTTTCAGTCCTTCCTTCCATACTTTATCAAATGCTTTTTCTAAATCTATCCAGACCGCTAGTGTGTGCTTTTTCTCTTGGAAGGCATCCTCTATTTCCTGAGCTATATAGGTTATTTGATCTTCAGTGGATCTGTACTTTCTGAATCCTGCTTGGTGAGGTGTTAAGAGATTGGTTTTCTTCCAGATGCCATGTTAGCCTGCCATTGATAATGCGTTCCATTAATTTTCCTACACAGCTAAGAAGACTGATAGGTCGATAACCATTTGGTTCTTCCAGGTCTTTTCCTTTCTTTGGGACTGGTATTAGTATAACTTCCTTCCATGCCTGTGGGACTATTCCCCTCTTCCAGCTGTAATTTAGGACTGCTAGTAGTTTCTTTTTTGCCTTAGTGCCTAGTCCTATTAGCATTTCATTTGTGATTCCATCCTTTCCTGGTGATGTCTTCTTTTTTAGGGTATTCATTGCCTGTTCCATTTCTTCCATTGTTAGATTTGCCATCATATATTCTGCTGCTGTCTCTGTATATCTATGATGTATCTGTTTATCTTTGATTGCTTTCTTCTGTTCGGATGTAATATCAATGTGGTTTGCACTGGCATAGTGTTCCATTAGTGCATTTGCAGCCTTTTTTCCTGTAAGCAAGGCATTTCCTTGTTTAATTGTTATTTGTTTGTTTCTAGGTCCTTCATTGTTCATGGCTTTCACTAGTTTCCATAGTTTGTTTCCATCCCTGTCAAAATTCAGGTTTTCTGTTTTTTTCCTCCAACAATCTCTTGTTGTTTGATTTACTGTTCTTTTATATTTTGCTGAGATGGCTTTGAGAGAGATGTTCGCTTCAGTTGTTTGTTCTCTCTCTGTGGTCTTCCTAGCATCTTCAACTTTGTCCTCCAAAATTTGCAGTTCTTCAGTCCAGTATGGTTTGTAATTTTTCCTCGCTCCTCTTGGAATAGACTCAGTGGCCGCCTGTATTATTGCTCTGTTTAGACTTTCCACCATTTGCTTCATGTTGCCATATCGTGTATTTATGTTTTCACAATATTTGTCTGTTAGTATGGCAAATCTGTCCCAATCTGCTCGTTTGTAATTCCAGCGGGGCAAAGGCTTTTGCTCCTGTGGAACATACTCCATATTTATTACAAGCTTGATTGGTCTGTGGTCACTACCTGCTAATTGGTCAAGCACATGGCGATCGATTTTGTGGTGGATGTCTCCTGTGCAGAAAGCTAAGTCTGGAGTAGAAGTGGTAATCCATCTTCTGGAGTAGAAGCTCGGTGTGTCATCCGCTTTGTTGAGTAGATGGAGATTTGAGTCTATTTCCCAGTCCTCCACTTCATCTCCTCTTTTGTCAGTATCTGGGTATCCCCATCTTTCTGAACGGCTATTAAAGTCTCCGACAACAATGCAATTTGTGTCAGTTATTTCCATGTTTGAGAGTGTAAGATCCTTATCTGCCGGGCTATACAGATTGTAAATTCTTATTTTCACGTCCTTTATCATTATATCAACACCTATAATTTCCGTTTGGTTGTCAGAGATCACAGATACTTCGCTGCAGGGTATTGTATTTCGTGTAAGTATTACAACTCCTCCTTTGTGTCCTTCGCGGTCGAAACGTGTGGCCTGATATCCCTCGACTGAAAATGTGCGATTGGCATTGAGGTGTGTCTCTTGAATGCATGCCACATCTATTCTATCTTTATGAAGACGCTGTGTTAGGGAGGCTTTCTTGTTATAAACTCCTTCTGCATTCCATTGTAGTAAGTTGAGTGTCCGGGGTGTTTGGTCAATAGCTCTTAACCTACTCCTCTGTGCCTTGACTCCACAGCACAGGGGAAGGTGACCACCAGTAGTCATGGGTGGACCCCCTCGAGGCAGGGGGCCCGGCACTATCACCGCCTGATGGGACTTCACGGGATTAGCACCATAACGATTAATTTTCATCTGTGGCATCATGAAATGATAAAGTTACGTTGCACTTCTTTGTCAAGCCTGTGGCTCAGTACATCCGATTTCGACAAGCATTTGTTCGGGATGCTTTCCCTAGCCTTTGACTGTCCCCAGTCTACCTACAAGGCAGCAGGTTTGTACGTCTCTTCGTCTGGTCCCTCTCCCTTGACCTGTCCGACATGGGTGACCCTACCAGTAGCTGTGCTACCGTCGGCATAGCTCTTGGGGTCATTGGAACGCTCAAGCCCCTCTACCTCGTCAAGGTGGACGCACGGCAGAGGGGAGATGTGGTTCATAAGACAAATATTGCAAATTCTTTGAACTGCCAAAGTAACTAACAACGATTGTCTGAAAGAGGCTAATGAAACTAGAATATTATATACAACAATATGAAAGAGTAAAACAGCTTTCTTTGGTCATGTGATGAGAAGAGAAACATTGGAGAACATGTGACAAATGGAATGATCAAGGGGAAAAGAGTAAGAGGCAGACCAAGAGAAATGATGCTGGATGGATTGATTTGGTGGCATGGAGAAATATCAGCTGAGTTGATACAGAAAACCATAGACCAAGATCTGTGGAGAGTCATGAATGCCTATGCCAGCTGGCATAGCACTTGATGGTGATGATTCCCTTGTTAACAAACCTTGTTAAGCTTTTACCTGGCTATGTGTATAATTACACTGCTGATTTCGTGAGGTAGATTAACTCTGATTTAACCCATACTTGCACATACTCAAGGCATGCACCTGATCAATATTCACGACTAACTGAGCTGTATCACCCTGCCCTGGATACCATATATGGTATGCTAGTTTCATATATGATCTCCTCTGTACCATAACATTCACTGCATATTAGAGTGAAATGGAATACTTCAATAGCTATGATGCACTCCTTGTGGAACACTGATCTGCCAAAGCATTTGATAACCTCCTGCTTGAAGCTGTAGCACAGACCTCCTGCCAGTGTAGCTGGGGCTTCCCTGTTAGAGGTTCCCAGATAAGCTGCAAATCCAGCAGTTAAAGCAGCTCATCATCATGTGCCCTGCTAGCTGGGGTAGGCATTCATGTCTCTCCACAGATCTCAGTGGTTTGGATGAATTCTGCTGATGATACTCCTCCATGTCAAAATTATTAAAGTAGCTGACAATTAAAATCATGTCAAAAGCCAACATCGTATTCAAGTTCACTATCAGTTCTCAACATTCTGTCTGGAATCTGTCTCTACTGCAAGTCAGCATGGCCAAATAGATATGAGCCCTCTTAAACTTCAGGGCTGAGGTAGCGGGTTCAACCCCTACACCGGTTAGCTGGACTAAAATGTCTACTTCTTGTCCTTGACTTGGGGACGTAAATTACAAGAACCTCAGAAGTCGGAATGGGGTCATCTGATGGCAAGGGGACACTGGCAATAGAGAAAGCTAATCCACTCGCAGAATCAATAATTAAATCCAGTGCACTCTGCAGTAGTGGCAACTACTAGAAGTAATTGCATGTGTATGAACCACACAAAAAAGAAAGTCTCTACTAGTGTTCACTCAACAGGGATGTACCACTAGGCCCACCATTTCTTGACAGTTGGCACTCAGATAATGTGGTCAATCTCACCTCCCAGAAATGTTGCTGGTAACTATTCTATGAGGTTATGGTAGCCTGAAGTTGACAAGCCAATACATTCTTTAAAAGTCAATAAATCAAGTAATAAATTCAAATATTTGGGGAAAATCATAATATTAGAAAGAAGATGCATAACAGATTAAGGGCAGAGTAATCCAAACAAAAGCTGCATTTCAGAAGACAAAAAATACCTTTTGTAATATGTCACTTTATTGAATGCCAGTAAGAGTAACTGAAATGGTATATCAAACCTGTCCTGCTGTATGGCAGTGAATCTTGGAATGTGAACAAACTAGGAAAAGCCAGGAGGCAGCATAGATTTGATTCCTGAGATGAATATTGCGAAAGACCTTGGGCTACCAGAATAACTAACAATGATTGCCTGGAGAGGGCTAATGAATGTAGAATATTGTAAGTAACAATAAGAAAGGGACCAAATGTTCTTTCATCATCATGTTCCATGCCAGTAGTCATGGGCGCTCATGTTTTGCCATCTTACAAGATCACCAGAGTCGTGGATATTCCCATTTATTTGTATATTACATTGTGGTATTTCTTTCTTCTTAGAGATGACCATAATCTCTGTCTTCTTACAACTAAATTATAACCCTAGTTGTTCACTGTGTAGAATAACTGCATCTACTAAATGTTGCAGATCTTGTTCATTGTCTGCAATCAATACTGTATCATTCGCATATCTAAAGTTATTGATATGTCCCCCGAATTGTGATTCCTCTCATATCTTCTCAATTTCTAAAACTATTTTAACTATATAGTGAAAACAAATCTGGAGACATTACGCACCCTTTCATGTACCTCTCTTAATTGGCTGATATTGACCTACTTCATTATCAATCTTTATAGCAGCTTGTTATTTCCAATATAAGTTTTTTTTACAAGTCTAAGTGTTCTTTGGTCATGTAATGAGAAGAGAGGCATTGGAAGACAACATAACTGAAAATATCAGCAGTAGAAGAGGCAGTACAAGAGCAATAATATTGGATGCTCTAAGACATAGGCATGGAGGATCTAAGACATAGGCATGGAGGAAAATCATTCTATGATCCAAAACATCAAGGACCGACGATATGTGTGGAGAGACATAAATGCCTTCGTCTTTTAGTAAAGTACACGATTACATTATGAACAAATTCCATTATGTGTTCTCACACATTCTCTGTATATTTATTTTACGAGTCTCTTTAGTGTGTTGGCCCATCTTATTTATTTATTTTGGAAATTGATTACATTTAATTTGTCTTGCTCACTATTCATATAATTCTTTCCTTGTCTCTCTCTTTCTCTCGCTCAGTCTTGTCATAAGGTATTTAGCAACTCATGTTGTATCGTGTGCATTTTACAGGAGGAAAGAATGGCGTGTTTGACCTGCATGAGTTGGTCGCGCTGTTGGAGCATCTTGGTGCTGAGAACATTGTCACTGTTCCAGTTCCACCAGAAGCAAATTTCTGCGACGACATGGTGGTTGTGTCAGCAAAGTCACGGCGCCATCTACAAGCAATTAACGATGAAATGCTCTGGGTGGTATGTAGATTGACCAGCTTCCAGCTTGTAAATCTGTTTATCAATATCAGTAAATGGTCACAATATCCTCAATTGCAACAGCCAAGGTCATTGATTTTTAAACCTGATGTTGGTTTGTATTTGCTTGTGTTCTGCTCGGTGGCTTGACTGGCCACCTCTGTGTGTACTCAGGCCTATGAAATGTGATGCTTCTAACACTTCACATTCTCAAGGCATGTTCCTGCTGCAAAACTTTTTGTTGTTCTTTAGTCATAAATACTAATAGTTTAGCACTTGGGATCCCCTCTTTCTTTCCTCTCATAGTTCCTGCTGCAAAACTTTTTGTTGTCCTTTAGTCATAAATACTAATAGTTTAGCACTTGGGATCCCCTCTTTCTTTCCTCTCATATGGGTGAGTGAGAGAGATGGGGAGAGAGAGATATATATATAGAGTATGCTATGTCTGAGTAAATATTTGTTAATGTGCTTGTGAGTGGGTATATGTGTATGCAAGGCAGTGTGTATGTGTGTTATTGAGTGGGTGCATAACTTTAAGTGTTTGTTTAAATGATGTATGTGTGTATACTAGAGAGGTGTGTATGATTTCATGCATGTGTGTGTGTGCGCGTGTGTGCACGTGCACAGGCCTACTGCCTCATAACATGTTAATATGCATTGTTTTTGTTCACAACATTCATTTGACAATGTTGTTTCTATGTGAATGTAACATGCGCAATAGATAATTGGTGTACAAAAGTAAAGTGGTTGGAAGGGCCGAACTGTAAGACAGATTTGCATGCCTAATTTGTGTCCCTTTGAAAACAGTTTGTTCTCTCTATCTCTCTCTCTCTCTCTCTCTTTTTGTGTGCGCATGCATGAGAGAGAGTGAGTGAGTTAGTTCGGTTATTCATTTTGATTCATCCATTTTTCTTTGTTAGTTTGGTTATTCAGTTTGATGAATCCACGTCTTTTACAATTCTTTTTCAGCACAAAAGAAAGAAAGCCAAAAAAGATCCTTATTTGGTAATAGAAGGCTTGGAAAAGGCAGATTGGTGTGCCATGGACATAGGTCTGCAAGCATTTAAGTATTTTTATATTAACAAATATGTTTCAAAATGTCCTTACAATAGGGGTAGCAAAATCCAGGAGCCCGGTCGCCATTCTTCTTCAGCATTCCGAGCCATTGAGGTTCTTTGCTGCAAATACAATCTGTCTCCATTCGTCTCTCTGGTGGACCTTCTCTTGCCAGTCGTTGATTCCAAGTGCTTGTAGGTCTGTATGTATATTATCTCTCCACCGCCTTCTTGGTCTACCTCGGGGTCTACGGTCATTTATTTCCTGAGTGTAAGCGAGTTTTGTTTCCCTATTATCTTCCATTCTTTCTATATGCCCCAGCCATTGTAGTCTATTAGCCTTCATGATACCAGTGATTAGCGGGGACTTAAACAAATCATAAATGTCTTTGTTACTTCTTCTTTTCCACTCTCCACTTTGTGTATCCCTAATGGGTCCAAAGATGCGTCTTAAAATTTTGTTCTCAAAGGTTTGTAACAAGGCTTCGTCTCCTTTCGTTGTACTCCAGGTTTCAGAGCCATACAGCACAACTGGTCTGATCAGTGTTTTGTATATTGTGATTTTGGTGTTACGAGATAGCGCCTTTGATTTTAGTAGATGTTGTAGTGCATAGTATATCTTATTTCCAGAGTTGATTCTAGTTTGTATTTCTTCCCTTATGATGTTGGAGCAGTTGAAGATTGTACCCAGGTATTTGTATGTTTCCGTTCTTTTAATGGTCATATTATCTATTTGTATGTGGCCAGAGTTTTTAGCCATTCCGTCTCTTGAAATTACCATATATTCTGTCTTATCTTGGTTGATAACCAGCCCCATCTGTTGGGCTTTTTCCTTTAAGTGAGTCAATATTTCTAATGTCTTTTGTTCACTTTGCCCTATAATATCTATATCATCTGCATAACCAAGCAGCTTGGATGTTCCTCCAATATCACATTCCTCCTTTACCTTCCTTACAACTTTCTCTAGAGCCAGATTGAAGAGTAGCGGCGATAGTGCATCACCCTGTTTCAAGCCAGATGTTATTTGGAAGGGGTCTGATTTCCTGCCTTTATATGTTACTATATTATAAGTATCTTCCATGCATAGTTTGGTCATGTTAATTAACTTCCTTGGTATTCCAAATTCCTGCATAACATTCCATAGACTATTCCTATGGACACTATCATAAGCCTTTTTAAAATCCACAAAAATGTTATGGAGATCTCTTTTATATTCCCAATGTTTCTCGGCTATTTGTCGTAAGATAAATATCTGATCTATTGTTGATCTGTTTTGTCTAAAACCCGCCTGGTAGTCACCTAATATGTCTTCTGAATATGGTTTTAGTCTATTTAGTAATACTGCGGATAGTATCTTATAGCTTGTGGACAGTAGTGATATTCCTCTATAATTTCCACATTGGAACTTGTCTCCTTTCTTAAAGATAGGTATCAATAATGACTCTTTCCAGTCATGGGGTAATTCTTCTGTCCTCCAGATTTTTTCTTCGGCCGCTCCAGCTCGATATAGTGTCCGTACATTCCATGTTCCAAATCTCAAAAGTCCTTTAACGTTCCAAGGTCGTTGTCCAGATAAGTCAGTCCGATATCGAGGCTCATGTATTTGTTTCGTAACAAAGAAAGGTTTTTACAAAGGTGGGGATGTTAACCCCACGCTTCAACCCCCAACCTGGAGGACCAGGGTGTTTCTCTTTGTCTGTTCTCTACCCTTTGACCTGTCCGGCTTGGGAGGCCCTGCTGGTAGCTACGCTACCGCCGGCATAGCTCTCAGGGTCATTGAGAAACTCAAGCTCCCCCACCACGACAAGGTGGAAACACCATCGGTGGTCGCCATGGCTCCTGAAAATATTTACCTGGCACCTGAATTTTCAAATTTATTTCTAGAAATCGTAAAACAAAATGTTGCGTGTCTCCTATTATACGTGCATTACTTGTTTTTTAAAATGAGTACCGCATATAACTTTGTTATTTATGTTTTCTGAGTCCGCATTTTGTGAAATCAAAATAATCAACATGCCATTATACACATCTGCACCATTGTAAGCCAACATGTGATTTCTGCAGCGATATGTTACTTTAATGTTAACAGTAAAGGTCTTGTAACTCAAACGGCAGAATTAGTCATCCTGATGCTTATAGCAGCAATAGCATTTATCAATATGTAACTCGCATGTCACATGCTGACTTAAATTGTAGCAAATGGAAAGAACAAATCCATACCGACTGACTGGTGCAGGTTAATCAAACCACTGTTGTAGATTTCTTCTTATGTAGGTCAACCTTGCACGAAAATGTACCACAAAGAGACAGAGAAAAGAACAAAGGTGAGAAGCTAGCTGATGCAAGCGACGTTTGTAATTTTCAGGGTGATAAATAATGATCAGCGTAAAGAAAAACAAATGATTGTATTCAATGAAGAATCTTTAAAATCATTATCATCATCTTCCACTTTTGCCATCAAACGTCATGGAGAGGAATAGTTGACGTTCCAACATCCAATGAGTGACACTGGGTAGTGTCATTCCTTGTTATTGTAAAATATCTTTGATGTCGTCAATCAATTTTTTTTCAGCGTCCTCTTGATCTCGTATCAGATCTTTTATGTAGCACCAGGGCAAGTAACTGGCGCGGTTGCATTGAAAATAGTTTCTATTTCTAAATCCCCCCAGTCACGCTAACAAAAATGTTAGCAGTCATGGCTAAAACTACTACCATGGTAGCGCCATGGAGAAGGAATTGCGAAGTGAGCAAGTTTCCCAACACTGCAGACCAAAATTCTAAAGTTGTGTTTGAATGTACAGGACCTTTGAAACTGGAAACTTAAAAACACGACAAATCTTATATATGTTCTTCAAGTGCCAGGAGGCTGAAAATACAAAGAAGAATCCTGAATTGCTTCCTTAGCAAAGTGCAAAAAATAAATGGATGCTAATATTCTGTACGGTCTCCGTGGGCAAAGGCTTGCGAATGCGGTTCATGAGCCAGGTACCAGGCGTTCGAAACTCAGCCCTGGCCGATTTGTGCAGCAGATTGTCGTGTTATAACGTGCTCGTATGAGAGCCGGTTGTTCAGAAAGCAATGGCAAACTACTGAACGTAAAAGCTTGCCTAGTACATCAACAGCAGCTGAAAGTGCTGGTGTTGACTGCAACGTCCTGCAAGGGATATGCAACATTTAAAAAATAACATGGGACAAAAAAGATAACCCTAACCTGCACAGTTTGCGACTGCACTAGCCAGGTGGCCTTAATTCCTCAGGCTCAAGACCCCCCCTGCCATACATCACAAGGTACTATATTGGCAGTAAATGACAGTTTTTTAAGCTCTAAAGCAGTGGTTCTCAACCTGTTTTGGTCAGTGCCCCCCATCACCATATTTTCAGAACGTCATTCCCCCCTCCCTCCATAAAAAATTTGGTCTGTGCCCCCCTTCACCATATTTTCAGAACGTCATTCCCCCCCTTTCATATTTCCTACCTAAAAATCCCCCCCCCCCCCCCCCCTTACACAGTATACGTAAAAATGGAAGGCATATATGTTAAAACAGGTCTAGACATCCACATAAAACGTGATTTGTGGGTCTACTTACTTTATAAAATGAATTTTAGAAGGATTAGACGTGCATAACTGTAAAGTATGAAGGGAAAAGCAATATCAAGTAATCGGTTCTTTTATTAACGCGATCTTGAAATGATCTTCATTCCCCCCCTGGAAACCGTAAAATTCCCCCCTGGGGGGGAATTCCCGACCGGTTGAGAACCACTGCTCTAAAGGAAGCAATCCTGACACGATATAATTGTTTGCTTTGGTATTTTGTGAGCTGTTGCTATTGTATTGACTAACTGGTGTATATTCACACAGGTAACATCGTTCTCCATGTATTTTATGGTGATCTCAGAGAGTATTACGACGTAGAATCCCTGTGGTTACTGGGTCCTGACAAGGACCCCAAGTGCCAGGAACAGACTGCTGACCCTTATGTCCTGTCTGCAGGTTTGTGATACTGTTGCAGTTGACACATACTGTATGCAAACATAACCTACATTCTTCTTCCGCTGCCCTTTAGTCTCCATTGGGGTATGTATTCTCAACTAACTCGCACCAAGCTGTGCTATCTCCTGCAGCTGCCTCTATGCCCTGTCCACATGATTCATATCTGTCTTTTAATTCTATCTGATCTACATTACAACACTTGGGACATTACCATACATGCTTCGTCCTCATCTTCAACAGCCAGCAAAGAGTCCTACTACTAATGATAGCAGTTTCAGTCTGATTATATATCTGTCTGACCTTTCCTCAAAGTACAGACTGTCAGCCAGATCCCGTGGTCACTCCCTGCTCTCCAGGCTGTGATAGTTTTCTGTTCATCCACACTATACACAAGATCCCAAAGGGTATTTCAACCAAAGTATTATTTGTTTTCTCACTTCATCTTATGTATCAATTTGCATTATGTGTCTAATGAAATGCAGCAAAATATGCCGGACAAGAAATCATGCAATATATTGTTTATGCAGTCTGTGTTCACAAATGAAGAACATTTTGTGCAATAAATCGCTGTCCTTGAAAGTCAGAAAAGTAGTTCTTGCATGTTACATAGAATCAGTTGTGACATACGGCTGCGAACCATAGACAATTAGTAAACAGGTAAAAAACATTCCTGAAAGCCTTGTAGATGTGGTTTTATAGAAGAATGCTGAAAATTAATTGGACATCAAAAAGAGCAATCAGGACGAAGCCGAGTCGCAAAGACAACTTATCACAAACATCAGAAAGAAGCAGTCATCATTTTTTAGCCACGTTATGAGAAGACAAAAACTGGAAAATATTGTGACAACTGGAAAGGTTTGCGGAAAGAGAGATAGAGGAAGACAGCGTGCAAAGTTTCTTGACAGTATTGTGTCATGGCATGCAAGGGAGTCAACACACGAATTGATCCATGATGTCGGAGATTGTAAATTGTGGAGAGGCATGGTCGCCCACACCAGCAGGCAAGACACTGGATGATGATTCAGTAAGGGAATACATTGTTTTGAATGTTTGTTAGGATATGTACAACTTAATCCATCTTGTCTCACAGAACCATTCCCCGTAAACTAAAGTAATTGTTTCTTAAAGATTGTGTAGCATTTATTAAATTCTCATAGGTGTTTTGTAGAGCACATACACAGCACGGTCAGTCCAAATGGATAAGAGCACTCACTCTAAACTTCCAGTGTGCTGATGCTGAGGTAGCGGGTTCAACCCCTACGCTGGTCAGCTGGACTAAAATGTTGACTTCTTGTTCTTGACTTGGGCACGTAAGTTACAAGTGCCTCAGAAGTCTGAGTGGGTTTGCCTGAGGGACACTGGTAATAAGGACAGCTAATCCACACACAAAATTCAGTCCAGTGCACCATAAGTAATAGCACATGTACGGACTATGCTTGAGTTCAAAGCAAACATGAAAAAAAAGATGGTTTTTTGTTGGTTTTGTCCTAATTCTTGATTAACTTTGTGCTACTCTGATCTCACAGAGGATCTGTTTTGTTGGTTTTGTCTGAATTCTTGATTAACTTTGTGCTACTCTAATCTCACAGAGGATCTGTTTTGGTTGGAGACTGGACAGGCTAAAGGTACAGATACAGTCCAAGAGGGCAGTTCTACAACAGACAGTGATAAACAGGTGGACTTGGCCTCCACTGAAGAAAGTGTCTTGGAGAAGTCAGACTGCCCAGATAAAATCAGGTGATGATGCAAGCTGAAGGGAACAAAAGCCCTGTGGTAGAATAAATGAAACTTTGTAAGAAAGATGTGAAGCATTGGAAGTATTAGAACCAGAAGTCAGAACCAATAGTAGAGTAAATGAATGCATGAGAAATACATACTGGAGTAAGAACATAGTGGATCATTTCATGCAAGAGAGAAAGAAATAGTGTTGCCTTAAGTAGAATTTCACAGTTCGAGTTCTGCTCAGAAAGTATGTAACCTTTGACCGGAATAAATATAATTACTTACCTGGATGTCTAAAACTCGAATCCTGTTCAACTCTCCTCAGGACTGTGCACACTTCTTCCAGCAGCCCAGCCATTGTGGTAAGCATTTTAGGAAGGTCTCCTTGGGAATGGAGTACAATATGGATGCTGTGTTCCACATAATTTATTTTTGTGACTCAAATCAGGTCCCTTTCCTTGGCATTTTCAACATCAAGAACAGCCCAAAACCCTGTGTTTGATCAGGCAAGTCTGAATCAGATGTGAAGATTGATCAAGTACGTGGTCTAGATGTAGCTGCCACGTACCTGTTACCCGTATGTCCATTCACGAAGGAGAGTACTTTGACGGGGATTTGAGTTTCATACCTCCAGGTTAAGTCATTCTAGTATTCCCGGCCAAAGGTCAATACTTTGTTAGTAGGCTGTGTATCACTATTGTCAGCATTTGTTTGTTAATGAAGGAACGTTGATGTTGCTTGTTTTATTGAGTGAAAGAAGGGGACATGTTGTAAAATGCTGAATTCCTGTTGTAAAATGCTGAATTCCTGTGAGACATGCCATGAAATGTGAATTAAATTATTGTTATCCCCACACTTAACTGCTTTTTGCATTTTCATTTATGAATGGTTGGTGTGCCCTACATATGTATGTTTCATAAATATCAGCAGTTTTGTTTACACATCCCTTATATTAATCTAGACTAACAACTTTTTTGTTGCTGTTTTCGTCATTGTTCGTAATGCCAATCCATGTGTTAGGCAACTCTGAATGTTGAAGTTGACAGTTTATTTTAATTCTTGGTCTATGAAATTGAAGTCAGCAATGTGTTTTCAGCATATTTAACATTCCTATCTACCCCACAAATGTCATGAATGTACTTCCTCAGAAAAGAAATACACCAGTGCTTTCTGATGTAGGATCACTTTCCAGATGGCTGCAGAAAGTTAAGGGTAGAGATAGATGTATTCTATCAATGCAATCCAGACACCACATTTGGCTCAAGATCATGTGTGTGTGTGTGTGTGCGCACACTCCACCCCATGCTTAACAGCAGATGTGTGCCAAAAGTCATCATCCATTTGAGGATAGATAGACATACGTATATTATCATGTGTGCTGCCAAATGACATAGGCGTTTTTGTATTTCCACAGATTTTGGTCCATGATGTTCTGGATCAATTCCATTGTTTTTCTTCCATGAAACTAACCATCCAGCACCATCTCTCATTCTGCCTCAGCCTCTACTACCACTGATCTTTCAAACTTTTTCAAATGCCTACCTTCTCATTATATAATCAAACTACACTGCCTATATCTGATTAACAGATAGAAGATAAACTGACATGAAAGTGGGTAGGTATGGTTCTGAATATGCAGTACATTTAATGCAAACAGAAAGGTCTGAGTTTGTGTATGTATGGAATTTAGTTTAAGATGCCAAGGAGCTTTACCTGAAAACAATGTGTGAACACTAAGAATAGGATGTCGTATCCTTAAAATTACATGTAAGAATAGTATACAGTGTACTATTTACAGTATCCCTAGATGGTTGTTGATGTGTCCCACTTAATTGAATCACACTGTCACAAAACAAGCAGCAGCTGTCAGAGTAGCTGGTGAACCATGAAACTTTTTTTTGAGGTTGTCACCCAGTATAATCTGTATGGCAGTGAATCTTGGAATGTAAATGAACAAATTAAGGTCAAGCATCTTTCATGGTGACTGTTTACTCTAGTTGTTGTTGTTGGTTACTGATATTGTGGAAGTCCTGTATAGATGTTGTCAAGTATCTTTCATGATTTATGACTTATCCAACTGTTGGTGTAACCATTTCCTTGTGAATGTGTGTCCAACTATTGTCAAGATCCTGTCATGTAGATGTCTTGTTCAACTGGTGTAAAGCACAGTGATTGTTGTCATATTCACTACAATGGTACAGTTTGGTCCAGTTGTCATTTAGCCAAGTGTCTTGTGTCACTTGTAATGATATTAAGGAGATCAAGAATGAGGTTGGCAACCAGAGCACAGTCAACAAGATAGATGAGAGACCTGCTTTTCATTTGTTGCTGCGGCTAACTGCCAAGATCTCTATAACCTAGAAGAGGAATCATCTACTAATAATTCTGTGTTGAACTTAAACTTAGGTCTAATGTCTCAGTGGGGGTACTCGATGAGCCAAATTCTAGATGGTTTCTCTAGAAGGGTTTTGCGGGAATAATTATCTATGCCTCTAGACAAAACTTGCTGTTACTAACCTGTATCTTTTATAAAGAGATTTATAGAACTTCACCCATTGGAGCTTCCGTAATTATCTATAAACTCACGGAAAACCTCACATATTGGAAGCAACAGAGATGTTCCTGAGACGAATGTTGCAAATTCCTTGGACTGCCAGAGTAACTAACAAATTCTGCCTGAAAGAGGCTAATGAAACTAGAACATTATATACAATAAAAAGAAACAAACAGCTTTTTTTGATCATGTGATGAGAAGAGAGGCATTGGAGAACATTGTGACAACTGGAATAATCAAGGGGAAGAGCGGCTGATACAGACCAAGAGAAATGATGCTGGATGGATTGAGATAGAGTAATGTCATCAGCAGAGTTGATCCAGAACACCAAAGACCGAGATCTGTGAAGAGCCATGAACGCCTACGCCAGCTGGCAGGGCACTTGATGATGATGACCCAGTATAATAATATGGTGTCAAATAAATGAGCATTGGTAGCAAGTGGGTAGTCAATGGCATATCAGCAGTGGTCCAGGGATCATTTCCCAGCACTGACAGGATTTGTTTTACAACCAATTTGGTTCGGAAGTCAATCCAGTTGAATAAAGGTTGCAGAGATTTCTCAGAGAAATTAATGCCCCACAAGCTGACATAACAACCATTTGTGTATCATTTGGTCACTGGGAATATGGGCCTAGCATCTGATCTTCAAAATACCTTAATGCCAAATAATAAGGTTATTTTACTTTGAGAATTATTTGTGTTTCTGGCCAAGTGTAGGAAATCTCTGGGTCTAGTCCTCTACATTATAATGTAGGAGTCACAGTAGCTTAGTGGTTGGTTAGATAAATTGGTTCCATGTCCTTCACAAGACATCCCAGTCAACGACAGCATTTATTGGCTGTGTATTTTCTAAGCATTTTATGTTCAGTATTTTGCCATTGCTTTCTGAATGGCTGACACTCATCTACTAAATATCAACGCAAAGCAACCTGCTCCCAAATAGCCTGCGGCTGACTGTGAACCTGGTATGTCGGGTTCACTATCCCAAAGCCACAGATACCGGCTGGTTAGATAAAGAAACATACATCTGTTAGAAAGAAAGAAAATATCACCAGACATAATTATAATAGTGTTGAATTTTATTTCTGTAAGAAATCATTGTAATAGTTGATCAATGCAAGGGAGGCACTGTGTGAATCAATATGTGCTGCCAGAGACATTATAAGCATCAAGTATAGAACTGGGCAGTTTACAACAACAACAAAATACAGTAAAACAGACATGTAGCTAAAGACACAAAAAGACAGACAGGCACATGACTAAGACAAACACAGATCTGACTGTAAGGTGAATTTAAGAAATGAGACTAAAGACTCAGTGAAAAAGATAAATGCAGTTAGCAACTCATAGCCTGACTGCTTGTGAAAGGACCAGATGACCAGAGCTGATCAAGACCTAATCTCGCTTCTAACAGTTGTGGTCCAGCTGCAAAATTTTTGTCTGGCCATAAAGTTGGGAGGAAAACCAGTCCAGTAACTTTCTGAAGCCATATGTATTGGTCAAAAGGTGATCTTGTATCCAATTACATCTTTACTGTGAACAAGCACAACACAACTAACATCCTTTTTGTGGGGATTAAAGAAGAAGAAGCCAGAATAAGCACAATTTTGAATGAGAAACAACAGAAAATGAGATATGGCAGGCTGAAGAAATGCGGCTAATAAATGAGACCTGAAAGATAATATTAGTTAAAGAGAGCTTGGAATGCTGAAACAAGACAAAATATTTGTATCACTGGAAAGTGTGAAGACTGCATATGAAATGTCATTGGTTAACTTTTCAAACATCAAAACTGACATGTTGCAAAAGTAGTCTAAAATAATGTCTGTTTGAAAATGCACTCACAATTCTGCAGCATGCTTTCCAATAAATATGAAAATATACAACTTGTTCTAAGTGAAACAAAACATTGCAGTTAATTATACAAATTCACTGATGGTGTACAAAGTATTAACTAATTAAGTGCCATGGGATGGCTAATTGCCTAAATGAGCTCCCATATCTGCCAATGGCTCACATACAGTAACTTTACCTATACAATCCTTTTTAATTTGATTTATAATACAACTTGTCTGCTACAATATTAAACAGTTTTTAAGCCATAACTGTGACACACTCCTACTTCCAATTTTCCCTCCTTCCATATTTGTTTGGTCCAAACCTAATTTTTGTTTGGCGCTGAATCTGTTAGTATTACCTCCCACCCACCACCCACGTGTGATGAACCAACTGGAGGGTTCATACCATGCTCTATAGGTCTGTAGGTAAATCTGCTGTCAGGGTTTTCCGTGGAAGGCAAGCTCAGAAAATGCTGAGCCGTGCTCACTACTGCTCTTATCTCATAAATCTGACGCTACGTTGTGTGACAAAGCTGGTTGATGATAAAAGTACGCTGACGAACCAAATAGTATGGGCCTAATGTTGTTAATACACTATTATTAGTTGTTCTAACACATGCTACATCCTTTTGATATGTGGCTCCTCACACTGTTTGTGCATTCGTGTGGATCTTTAAGGGTGTCATTCTGGATGTGAGTCGTAACCAGAAGTCATGGAGGTGGGAGGAAACATGCAGTTGTTTCAAATTTGTGTAGCTCTGAACAAAGTTAGTACAAATTGCACACAATAAAAACCTGGTAATAAAACCAAGTATATTTTACTGCCTACACATCTCACAATTAGCATATGAGGAGGCTTCAAATGAAAACCTTAAAAGTGTGATAGAAATTACAATACCCATTCCATTGTCTTGTGACCTGTCAATATTGTTGTTAAGGATGTCAAGAGTGTCACATACATGACATCACAGTGCAGATAAATACAGTGACATCATAAGGACAGTTTAAAGATGGCCGTCGCACTTTTGACATGTACCAAAGAGGAGCAGTGTTCTTTTAATCATTTTTTTTAAATCATTGAAGGGTGAAACCTATAGAAATTCATCAGCAAATGAAGGTCCAGTATGGTGATGCCTGCCTGTCAGTCCAATAAGTGCATGAGTGGAGTAGGAAGTTTCAAAACGGTGTGACTTCTGTGACAGCCTGCTTATAACCAGGTCAGGCACACCTGGTAGTGAACCCAGAGTCGATTCTTTTACATGAATCCAAGCACTTTATCAGCGCTGGAGGACTTAGATTGAATGCAGTGGTAACTACATCTAAAAAAGATACATTTGTTCTTTACTTTTTCAAAATATATTTACCCATTTAAGGTTTTCATTTGAAACCCCCATTTATAATGGACATAGTCATGAGAATTATTACTAGACTACCGAAAATTGGTTACTAAATCACAACGTATATTCATTCAGTTTGCTTTGTGAAAACTAAATCCTCATATATATATATATTTCCTCCCTGTTGTGTCTCCAACTTGAAGTGGTAGTGGGACTTGCATGTCCCAATGACCCCAAGAGTTATGTCCACAATACCACAGCTACTTCAAGGGTCTTTCATGCCAGACAGGTCCAGGGATAGGACCAGACAAAATGAGACATAAACCTGCAGCCTTGTAGGTAGACCACTGAAAGGAAAAGGCTAAGGGGAAGCACACCTGAAAAATTGCGTGCCATAAATGAGATGTACTGAGTGTACATGAAACAGTGTCAAGTAGCCTGCTTTATGATGGGAAGTAAAAACAGGTAGTGTAACTCCTGCAAACAAGTGAGAGATACTAAACACAGACTTCTCTTATTTTACTTTATGATGATGTCACAAATTACATTAAATGTATATTTTCTATAGATGACGTTTCATACATGTATATTTTCTTCAGATGACACCGTTTCATACACTATATTTTCTACAGATGACATGGTTTCATACACCTATATTTTCAAATGAGAATAGACTTTGCCAGGCCATGGTAAGGGTTTATGGTTAACCTCAGCTGTAGACAGGTATGCTCGCGAGAAGGCCAGGAAACATGTCTATGAATTGTATGGGAAGCCATCATTAACAACAGAGACAAAAAATTGCCTGCCTACATAGAGCCATACATTTGGTAATGAGACAGACACAATTAGCAGCATATGTGATATACATAGAAACAGCAGTAGTTGTACAAAACAATAACAAATTATGTCATTGTCTCCTATATATGAATATATACAATGCATTTGTATACAATCAGCAAATGTTTCATATAATACCATAATAAATTCATTCTAGAAAATACATGTTAGAATCTTTGTAAATATCTACAAAACTGCATAGGGATGAATCTTTGTACACTGATGCACATTCACTCACATTTGGCAGCTGTCACATGTCCGAGTAGTGGCTGATGCACTTTCACACACATTTGACAGCTGTCACATGTCTGGGTAGTGGCTGATGCACTTTCACACACATTTGACAGCTGTCACATGTCTGGGTAGTGACTGATGCACTTTCACACACATTTGACAGCTGTCACATGTCTGGGTAGTGGCTGATGCACTTTCACACACATTTGACAGCTGTCACATGTCTGGGTAGTGGCTGATGCACTTTCACACACATTTGACAGCTGTCACATGTCTGGGTAGTGGCTGATGCACTTTCACACACATTTGACAGCTGTCACATGTCTGGGTAGTGGCTGATGCACTTTCACACACATCTGACAGCTGTCACATGTCTGGGTAGTGGCTGATGCACTTTCACACACATTTGACAGCTGTCACATGTCTGCGTAGTGGCTGATGCACTTTCACACACATCTGACAGCTGTCACATGTCTGGGTAGTGGCTGATGCACTTTCACACACATTTGACAGCTGTCACATGTCTGGGTAGTGGCTGATGCACTTTCACACACATTTGACAGCTGTCACATGTCTGGGTAGTGGCTGATGCACTTTCACACACATTTGACAGCTGTCACGTGTCAGGGTAGTGGTTGATTTGCACTTTCACACACATTTGACAGCTGTCACATGTCTGGGTAGTGGCTGATGCACTTTCACACACATTTGACAGCTATCACATGGCTAAGTGTTGACTTATTAACTTTTACACACACCGACAGATATTATATACTTAGGTACTGGCTGATGACCTTTCACACACATATTGACAGATATCAGAAGGCTGGGTACTTACAGGCTAATATATTTTTACACACATTGACAGCAATCACATGGCTGGATACTTAATGGCTGATCAAATTTTACACACTGACATATATTGCATATGGTGAATTTCTGGCTGAGGAACTTTCACACACATTGACAGCTATCACATATGGCGAATTACTAGCTGATAAACATGTACACACTGAAAGCGATCACATGGCTGGGCATTGGCCAATGAACTTTCACATTGACTGATAAACTTTCACATACAATGACACCTCTATCTGCTACCACCTGGCTAAGTACTGGCTGATGAACTTTTACATAAAGTGACAGCTATCACATGGCTAAGCATTGGCCAATGAACTTTCACATAAACTGACAGCTATCACAGCTTTTACATACATAGTGACAGTATCACAAGGCTGGGTACTGGCTGATGAACTTTCACACACACACAGACAGCTATCACAGCACTGGGTACTGGCCACACAGTGAGGTGTGCAGGTGCTGTAGAGCATGATGAGTACCCATCAAATCACACTCATGTCAGTCAGTCTGCATATATACAATAATGTGATCTTCAATCATCAAGTCTTTGTTCAAATATGCATGCTCTAACATTTGAAGACTGAGATTGGTAACTGCAGCAGTATCGCCCAAACTTGCCATCTCTAAGAAATAAGTAAACTGGCTGCATGCACGAGAAATTACCAACACTAAAGACAGTGACTGACCAACCACTTTAAGAAAGGAAGTTGTGTTTATGGCACTAATCATGCACATGCGGTCTAAGGAATAACAGTGACAGAAAAATAATTGTGAAGACACATTTATGAATAAAATTTAAAAAGCAATAACAGTCACATTTTACTTGAAAGCAAATCATATCATTGCAAAATAAGTGTTCTTATAATACAAATGGGTGAAAACTTGAATTAAATAAAGAATTCAGAATTACAAGTATCAACAAGCTTTTAAAAACAACACCTGCTTTTCAACACTGATAGACAAAATAACGTAATGTTTCTTCCAAAGAGAACCATCCATGACAGTTATATCTTATGTATTCACATTTGGCTTTATTGGAACCTCTTAAAGGACATGATGGTTTAGTGCAGGACAGAAGTGACCCCCATACATGAACATTTGGAACTATCATCATCATCATGTGCCATGCTACACAAGTGTGGGCAGTCATGGTTCACTGTCTGACAAAAACACCAGAGTCTTGCATCAGGTGTGTGTTTTCTTGTCCCGGTTATGCTGTATGGCCAATCCACCCAGGTACTTCTCTCTTCATCTTCCCCTGACTTTTATCCCTTTAATTTTGGCCGTTGTCACTGAATTTTCAAGTTTATTTCCCCTCAAAACTTGCCCCACAAAAATCTGAACAGTCCACATTGAATTTCTGTAATCAAGTTAATGTTGTCATTTGTCTCTTGAAGGCACCTGATAATGGCTTCCCGACCTAAAAGCCCAGGAGACCAGCATCTGGAGCCACTGTCTCCGTGTGCTCCTGACAGGATCACTTCAACTGTACACTTTGCTTCACTTTACTCTGGTTGTAACATTTAAATATTCCATTTCCTTTTCCAATTAAAAAACAAAACAAACAAGGTGTTAGACTAAAAATGCTGGGGTTGATTGCGACGTCCTGTAAGCAACCAATATGTGGGAGTTGTGGAAGTGTAGTTGTTGTTAGCATGCTTGCCTGCAAGTCCTGGGTTTGAGTCCCCTTCTAGGTGGTGTATTGATTGTGTTCTCATGGCCCTGGGCTTGAAGGTTGGCCCAGTCTAATTATAGGTATCAGGACATGGCTGACATAATGATGTTGATGGGTCTAAAATATGGGATTAGCACCACATACCCAAATACAGCTCAAGGCATGAAAAGGGGCCCTTGTACTTAACATATCTGTGGCTCATTTATGTGTCTGAATCTCTCTACCATGCAGTCAGTCACACTACAGAGAAACATATCCGTGGCTCATTTATCTGTCTGAATCTCTCTATCACGCAGTCAGTCAATCACACTATGGAGAAACAAAGTCTCACATATCATCAGTACGAAAGTTAGTTGCACATCCTTTACAGGACGTTGCAGTCAACCCCAAATTGTTTTGGCTGTTTGTGATTTTTTTGGCAAGTTTTACATTCAGTAGTTTGCCAATTTTTGCTGAACAACTGGCACTCATTCCTTTGTATGGAAACCAATGTCAGGCGGTCTGCTTCCAAGTCACCCGCAGCTGTGTTTTGAACAAGATGCATTTGTAACCCCTTCACCACAGAGCCAACATATCATCAGTACATCAGATTGGCCTTCATTGACATCTGGATAACTGCCACCACATCCTGCCTTCCTAGCTTCAACTGTTGCAGTTCACACTGGTAAAAATACACAGCAGCACACAACAATTATTAGCACTCAGTTCAACAGTCATATTGCACAAATAACAACCATGTTGCACGACCACAGAACTATTTCACAGTATTGAAGTATATCATTTCCGAAACCAATTTCCTGAATTTGGTCCCAAACATGTTGGAAAGAAAAATGAAACCCATTTATTCATGAACATACTCTATGTAGACATCAACAAGCTCCAGCTGACTGCTGCTTTCTTTAAAGATATTTATAAGGATGTCTGAGGAATATGAAGGAGAACAATTTTGGTGATACACATTTCATTACCCCCCCAAAAAAAGCCCTTAACTGGGCATGAATTCTCATGAGCCTTGGTGGCAAAGTGGTTGGTATGCATGCCTGCCAAGATAGTGGGCCGGGTTCAATCCCTAGCAAGGCAGGGTTATTTTTGTGACCTGTACAGCTCTGGAGTTGACCCAGCCTCATTAAAATGAGTACTACAGAATTTTCTGGGAAGAAAAGGTGATATGGATAAGAACTGGATACCATACCTCATATGTCAAGTATATGTGAAGGTCTAGTTCTCCACTAAGATGGTAAAGATGTCAAATAGTAACCTTCCTTCTTGTTGTCCATGTCATGAGGTGTTGGTGGTCATATCTTGTCTACAGTCTCCTGTCTCTCATGCTTCCATTATTTTCTGATGCTGACATTACCCAGAACAAACAAAACTTTGCATATCATTTAGATAGCATGTGGTGCTCTAATTTTCTCACTAGTTCTTCCAGATAATTTGTCTCAACAATCTTCATGAAATGTCTAAAGTACAGTCACTTTCTCTCCTTTACCATTATCCTTACCAGACCTCAGTTTTCTAGAATACACATCTCATACTTAGCACAATTGGTAAAAAAAAGTATGAATGAATAATGTCACAATACATAAACAATATGTCAAGAGAAATCATGCATAAATTGCTTCATATTCATTCACCTTGCCTCTACAGCATAAACACAAATTGCTATTAAACAAATATTGCTATTAAATAAATTGGTATTAAAGACATTGTTATGAAACAAATATTGATAATAAACAAATTGCTATTAAACATACACTTTTATTAAACATTCAGATCCAATCACATTTTCTCAACGGCTTGTGACCAGACCAACCATTTTGATTTTAGAACACTGCTAACTGCTGAAGATGTAACTTTATAGGGCTCAAGCCTTCAAAGTATGAACATTCATTTTCAATGTCAAAATGGTATGAACATTTATTTTCAATATGAAACATGATTGTTTTAACAGTTGGGAAGAAACTATCATTTAACAAAACAATATATTACAGTAAAGTAAATTATTTCACAGAATTATATGTTTAGAAAAGAATTAAGAATTAACAAAAAATCTGTACACAAAGCTACTGCAAATAATATTTTGATGTCCTGAATTGAGCACATCACTGTTCAGTGCACAGCACATCCTGAAAGATCCAGCATACAGCACATCAGCAGAAGTATTACACATATTAGAACAGTGACACACAGACTATCTTACACAACAACATTTTTGTGTATATCACAAATAAAATTAAACACATTGTAACAACACTATTATCACACTCTTAAATATATTATGCATACGCATGATGTCAAACAGAGCTATTGAATATATCTTTGAATTTGTTCTGAAACTCTTCTAACACATACTCAGCTTGCTCACTTTGTTGTGAAGAATGTTTATGTATATATTCTATGAAATACTTCACTAAACTATACAGAGTAAATTTTATTCAGTGTATTTGTATTTTGTATGTACTCTATTAATTGACAAACAGAATCTTCTACTTCTTATTCACTGCTGTAGTAATGTTTAATACAGGGTTTAAAGACAAGGGGATCAACTTCATTGCACGGTGTGACCCCATATGGCTCAGTTTCTCTCAGTGTCTCTCTCTCGCTGAGTGGAATGGCAAAAGCGTCGCACAAAGCGTGAACTCAGTAGCTCCAGCAACAACCCCCAGGAGTCTCCGAGAACCAAATGACGGAGTCCAGGATCAAACACACAACCTTTGGCAGCTGAATCACTTCACCAAGGAGACCTCTTGGTTACGTCTACACAAGAAATGTAGCTTTCAATGTATGTTATTGTAATGAAGAATATCACAAGAAGTACATAAATCCACTTTCTGGAAAGTCTTGAGTGGCCTGCTCTTCTGTATGATGCTGGACAATGAGTAATGACATGGTGAAGAAATTGGAAGCAGCAGAGATGTGGTTTGTTTAAGAAGAATGTTGAGAACATCATGGACAGACAAGACAACAAACATTACTAGGAGCTACAGATGTAAGACAATCAGTTATCTAAAAACTATAAGGACAAGAAATGAAATTGTTGGGGCTTGTCCATAGACAAGGTGGACTAAAGAAATGAACCTATGTGGGAACACACTAGATAAGAGAGGTGGAGGAAGGCAAAGAAAGATGTATGTGGAAAGCTGAACCAACTGGGCAGCAAGTTATAGTATAAGCAACACTATCTTCATCAAAATATCCTATATTCTATTGCTTGTTGGGTCCCTGAATGTCGCTGGAGACTTAACAATTATAAAACATCTTTATCGATTGGTCAGTGATCTATATGCAACCTGCAACTTGCTGGTGATGTTAATCCTATGGCTGGAACAGAATTAGAACTTCAAGACCTATCCACAAGATTAGAAAAAATTTCAAGATAATCTGAAATGGAAATTAGCATTAAAAAAGCAAGATACTAGTAAATGGCTACAAGGAACACAGGACAACCAATTTTGATATATCAAACATTAGAAGAAGTCAAAGCCTTTAAAATATTTAGGGCCCACTAAATGCAGTCATAGTTGTTGAAGTAAAGAGATCAAAACAAGACTTGAGACATGGCTCAATCCTATGTGGAAATGCAACATCAGCTAACCTATCGAGACCAAACTAAACAAATCACTTACGGCATCCATTCTCTTAATTGAGTGTGAGATTTAGACTCACACTGCAGAAAAAAGAATTGAGCATCCTGGCATTCGAATACAAATGCTTTAGGGCAATCCTGTGCATGTGATATGGAGGAGAGAACAAAACAAATGTCTTGCCAGTGACAAAGTAAACTCATAAATGAATACAGTGGCAAAATGTCGAAAGCTTGACTGGCTTGGGCATGTCACATGTCATGATACCCCTCAAAGGTAACCTCCAGGGAATATTTGAGGTCAAATGGAGAAGATGAATGCAGAAAAAATCCTGGACTGATAACATTAAAGAGTGGACAAAATGTAGTATGTCGACAGTCTGTGTGTTGCTGAGGATAGAGAGCAATGGAAGACTCTGATTACGGATGCTTCTATCATGACACTTCTATGGCCCACATGCGAGGTTACAGGATGAGATGATGGAGTGAAGATGGACATTGCTAAGTAGATCTCTTGCTCCCTGATATACTATTACATTAGCGTAAACTGATCATTGACCCTTTCATAATGATAACCGTATGGCCCTTGATAGGGTTAAGGCTGATTTAACTTGATTCTTCTTCTTCTTCTTTGTTCGTTTGAATGTTTGTTTTGGACTTAATTGCATTGTGCCTGTTTACAGCAGAGCTGCGATATTTGCACTTCTCGTCTGACACATCAGACTTCTTCAGGCATTTGTGGACCTGATTAACTTTTGGTATTTAGCTTGATTCAATTAATTCTTTTTTTCTAACCGGTAAACAGTTAGTTAGTTAGTTGACAGATCATCCTCATTGCACATTGAACCATTCAGTCCATAAGTGCTCGGATCCCCTCCTCAGCAAATCCCGCAGCGGGAGCGGGTAACGACGCCAGTTCTGTGTTGGTTTATCAATCTTCTTTGGCTTCCTGCGTAGTGTTCTTGTTTGGCCACCCCTCTTTTAATTTGCTGCTCTCGCAGTCTGGCCATTGTTGTAGATTCACAGTCATCACTTGGTTCTCGCAAAAGTCTTACTTCTCGTAGAGCATTCAGAATGTCAGCCTGGTCCATGGCGCGTCCGCCCTCCACAGTAGCCTCACCTGCGAGCTTGTCAGCCCGCTCATTTCCTTGTACTCCCGCATGCCCTGGCACGAAGGTGAAACTAATCTTTGCCAGCCGAGACCGCTCCAGAGGCAGCAACCATTCTCTTCGGATCGACCCCTCCTCTATCCTCTTGATCATGTTCATTGAGTCGCTAAGGAAACAAGCCCTAGTGAATGTCTGTGTCTCGAACCATGTTATTGCTTTACTTACTGCCATGACTTCCATGGTCAGGCTACTTGTGGTTTCAGTGAAAGCACCAGAATCCTCCTTCACAATTCTCCCTCCGGCCCGAGCTGTAAAGGCCCATGAGCTTCTCACATGTCGGACGACCGACCCATCTGTGTAGATGACCGCGTCACTGTCTAGCGAATTCTCGAAAATCAACGCTTGTACTTCAGCCTCCACAGCAGCCGGATTTTCTTGTCTGCATTTCCTATCTAGTTGGATGCAAACTGAAAAGGATGTGCAGAAGTCTGTTGGCACTTGCACCCACTCCTCGCCAGGTTCTAAGTCCTCAAGTGAACACACCTGTTGAAGAATGTCTTCGGCTTGACCCATCCACGACCGTCCTCTTTTTAACCTGCTGCCCGTCACCTTCCTAATTTCACTATGCAGTGGATGTTGTGTGTTTGCGTTAACTCTGAGGTAGGCGCGTGCCCTGCAAACTTGTATTCTCTCTTCAATGGTTGGAAAATCAAGAAGGTAGCGCATCGCCCTGCATGCTGTATCTCTTGTACATCCAAGAATAATGCGCATAGCTTCATTCTGTATCCTTTCCATCCTTTCTATCTGCTTATGGCTGAGAGTCAGGATTGCCATTGCATACTCCAAAACAGACATGACCAGCCCCTCGTACAGAAGACATAGATGGCGCTGCTCACAGTTTGCTGCCGCCATCACCCGCATCGCAGCCAAACCCCGCTTGGCCTTTGTTATCACCTGGTCTATGTGCAGATTATAAGCAAGGCTTCGATCAAACCGTATCCCTAGGTAATTCATTGCCTGCGTTCTTTCCACCGTCTCTGAACACAGCATTACAGTTTGTGTTGGATTGTTGACAATATGATTATTCAACGAGAACCAAGTCACTGTTGCCTTTGTTGGGTTGACCATTGCCCCAGCTTCATCACACCAAGTACTTATGCGATTGAGTTCGGTTTGTAGTTCCACAGCAACCTGCTCTCTATCGTTACCCTGACGATACACTAAAACATCATTGGCATACGACAATGTCCTGCCAGGTCCAGTGATCTGCTCACTGGTGATTCTCGCTGTGTACGCGTTGAACAGTACCGGAGATAATGGTGATCTCTGTGGTAGGCCAGGATATATTTTTGTTGGTTCCGAAGTCCAACTGCCACATCTAAAAACTACTTTCCGTTGGAAGAGGGCAGCAGCGATCCAACAAGGAGGAATGGACTTACTTTTAGTTCAAGACGCTGAACGGTAAACAGTATTTCTATTTAAATTACTAGTAAAGATAATGTTTCAGCAGGCTATACATGATTTTAAAGATTGGGGACATCAAATGAGGGGAAGTATAAACATGCTCTGACCTAACAGAATTGTAAAATGTAAAAACAAATGCATGCTGCTGTTCCCTCAAATTTCATGTTTCTATGCAAACTAACAAATAAAAGTAAGATTAAAAAGAGGGAAAAAAATGGTTAAGAACATGAGACTTAATAAAGAGGTTCTAAAAATAGATAAAGAAATGCAAGAACAATACAGAGTGACTGTGAAAAATAGATACAATGCAATAACTAAAATACAGAGTATAGATGAACAATGGGAAATGTAAAGGGACTCCATTCATCAAACTAGCAAAGAAGTATTACCAGAGAGAGGCAAAATAGCTAAGAAAAAATGGATGAATGAAGATATCTTAAACCTGATGGACAAAAGAAAACAGTATAAAAATGACAAACAAGAATACGCTAAGATAAATAAAGAAATAAAAGATAAATGTGGGAAGGCTAAAGAAAGTTGGTTAAACGAGCAATGCAAAAAAATTGAATTAAATTCCATTAAAGATACAAAAAATATGCACAGACAAATCAGTGAGCTTACAGGAAAAAAAATAAGAATAAATACAGGGTGTTTGAAATCAAAAACAGGAAAGATAATATTAGAGGAAGATGCTATAATGAAGAGGTGGAATGAGTATATAAGAGAATTATATGAAGGAGAAAGGGCAGAATTAACAGAAGATAGTAACTTAGAAGGTCCACCAATTCTGAAAGAAGAAGTCGCTGACGCTATGAAACGTATGAAGAAAGGAAAAACAGCTGGGCCAGATGAAATCACAATAGAAGAATTAGAAGTATTGGGAGAATTTGGAGTAGATATATTAACCAAAATGTTGAATGATATTTACAGCAGTGGATATCTACCCAGTGATATGCTGAAATCTGTATTTATAGCTATACCAAAAAGACCAGGAGCAATTGATTGTGAAGATTTTCGTACAATTAACCTTATAAACCATATCACTAAGCTTCTACTCAGAATCATAATGAGAAGAACCAAAAAGAAAATAAAAATGGAAATTAGTGAAGAACAGTATGGATTTGTGGAAGGAAAGGGCACAAACAATGCAATTTATACATTGCGGACACTAATAGAAAGGTCAATAGAGAAACAGAGGGACATATATTTGTGCTTCATAGATTATACTAAGGCATTTGATAAAGTAAAACATGATGAACTGATTAAAATGTTGGAAGATATCAACACTGATGGAAAAGATTTAAGAATAATAAAGAATATTTACTGGAACCAAGTAGCAGCAATTAAAATGGGAAATAAAGAGGGTAGTTACGAACAGATAAAGCTAGGAGTACGACAAGGGTGTGTCTTGTCACCAGATCTTTTCTCCCTGTATAGCGAAGTAATAATGAGAGAGATCAAAGAGATGCCAGGAATACTAGTTGGAGGTTATAATATAAATAATATACGCTATGCAGATGACACAGTATTGGTGGCGGATTATTCAACAGACCTACAACAATTATTAGACGTTGTAGTAACAGAGAGTGCAAGGAAAGGACTCAACTTGAATATCAAGAAAACAGTAACAATGGTAATATCAAAGAAAATGGTGACACCAAAATGTGACATAGAAATAGAAGGGAAAATCCTTAACCAAGTTGATAATTTTAGATACCTAGGGGCATTTATAACATCGGATGGAAGATGTACAACAGAGATTAGGAGCAGAATAGGGCAGGCAAAAGCCGCATTTCATAAAATGAAGAGTATCTTATACAATAAGTCACTGTCACTGAATGTAAGAAAGAGAGTGCTGAAATGCTATGTAGAACCAGTTTTGCTGTATGGCAGTGAATCTTGGAATGTAAATGAACAAATTAAGAAGAAATTAGAAGCAACAGAGATGTGGTTCCTGAGACGAATGTTGCGAATTCCTTGGACTGCCAGAGTAACTAACGACGACTGCCTGAAACAGGCTAATGAAACTAGAACATTATATACAACAATAAGACAGAGACAAACAGCTTTCCTCGGTCATGTGATGAGAAGAGAGGCATTGGAGAACATCGTAACAACTGGAAAGATCGAGGGGAAGAGAGGCAGAGGTAGACCAAGAGAAGTGATGCTGGATGGATTGAGACGGTGGCATGGAGGAATATCAGCAGCAGAGTTGATCCAGAAAACCAAAGACCGAGATCTATGGAGAGCCATGAACGCCTACGCCAGCCGGCACGGCACTTGATGATGATGATGATGCAAACTAACCAGACAGTGGGAGTTTCTGCTGTTGAGGTTCTACTAAGACAAATGAACATAAAATATGACCAGTGAGCTCGATAAATAAGACATGTAAACAGTCAAATGTAGCAATTAAAGTCTTTTTCAACTAACAAATAGGGAAAAACAAAAATATACTAAACCAGTAACTGAAATAACATACCCAAATCTTTCTGACAATAATCGACAAGTAATTTACTTTATTAATTTTATACGTGTCTTTGTTTGTCAAGCTCCCTAGTCACATTTTGCTTTAATTTATCTTCAAATATTCATACGCTGATTAATAATTCCCCACCTTAAACAACATAACAACATGCTGTCAGCTTTCCTTACAGAGTCACATGACATCGGGAATAACCTCAGATCGTATGAGATAATCCAGTATAAAGTCAGTTAAAGACTGTAGCAGTATTTGGTCAAAATATCTGTATGTTGTAAAAAGACTTCATAGCATCCACTGGAATAAGTGGACAACTCTGCATCCAAGCAGAGAGTGCACTCAATTGTCCTGACAGCCGGAAATTGCTGTCCAAGACGGAGCTTACAAACCACTAAAGCAGTTGCAGAAAACCACATTATTAACAAAAGTAAAACCATATTACCAACAAAGGAAACAAAAAATGCTATCTTCCAAATCATACATTTATGAACATGTCATGAATCTGGAATGGAGAAGAGACTTGTTCAGAAAGTTTGTACCAGACTTCAGATAGAATCACCTGATAAGACATGACATTTCCAAGCATTTGCAATAGGAGGCCAGTACTTATAGTCAATATCTTTAACCACGCTGTTTCACACTGACCTGGTTATAAATGTTAAATATTTCTGTTTAACCACATATAACAGTATAGTTTTAAAAATAATATAAAATAAATGGCCCTTAACCTCTAGCAGTATGTGAATACTCATAGACGAGGTTTGCAGCAAACATGGGGAAGCCCCAGGTCATTAAAGAGTGAAAGTATTGATGGTAATCAATGTGAACATTACTGAGTGAAAGTATTGAAAGAGTGGAAGTATTGATGGTAATCAATGTGAACATTACTGAGGCACGTTACTGAACCATGTTATAGAAACATATCAAACATTCTTAACAGATAACACTCTGAATAATGAAGACACAAACTACAGATTGGACAATTTATTGTCTGGCATTTTTGTGCAAAGTAACACTTGTAGAATAGTGGCTAGGTGCTCACCTGGTGGCCTTGGATTTGAATCAGCATTGGTGCAGATTTTTAATAGTGACCTTGGTTCTCGGGTGGACCCAGCCTTAAATGGGTACCAACAAATATTTAGGGGACTAAAGGCAGCCGGTGTGAAATTGACCACATCAACTACCGAATGCTGATTGGTCTATAAAAATTGGGTCTAACAAACGCCCTATATTTAATTACTTTATATCTGTGCAAATCGTGCAATCTATTTGTGTCTTCATTATTCAGATTTACAATAGGAAAACATTGCTTTGAAGATAACATTTTATTGCAACAGTCTACAGGATAACAAGATGTGGCCTTTAATATTTTAAGTAGTTTTTTTTTAAAATGCCCATTGCTATGTTTCTTTACAATTCAACTGTCCTTTAAAGGATTTAAGGTAACATGCAAGAAAAGTCCAGAACTGTGTTAATCATAAACAACAGAGGACACCATATTGCTAAATGTACATTTCAATGAATAATAAACAGGTTATAGAAAGTTTCATGGTGATGATGATAATGATAGAAAGCACCATCGTACAGTAGACCATAAGGTCACTAAAGAAACATTTCTAAAATATTTTAAAACATGGCCCAATGGTAAACCATACAATCACAAACTCACAAAAAAGTAGTTTTCACAGCACTGCATAGAGCCAGTTAAGGTAATATGAATATTTCAATAAATGATGATAGTTTATCTAAATATGTATAGATGACATCTGCATTATGGTATCCTTTAACTACCATAAATGGCTGACAGATTTATACCTCTTGCCATTGGGGAAAAACACATCAACCATATTTCACCCATAATGTTCACATATTAAAGAGCAAACAGTGTGTAGAAGAGTTAACAAATAGCTGAATTTATAGACACAACACACTGAAAAATATAGATGTAATATATTTATGCTCCAGTATGTTTTTCTTAGTTAGTTAGTTAGTCGAGGTTCCAACTTCACAGCAACGGGTCGTCCCCATTATGCTCCATTCCCGTGCCAGCGAATATCACACAAAATGCTCCCCACTGTCCAATGTGAAAAGTGGAATAGACAGGAGTCTCGGCAATCCAACAAGCCCGCACAGGTACACTGTGCATAATTCCGCCGTCAGAATGCCAACACAAAATTCATCCACGAATACCACAGTTCATAGACGATGGACTCGGCAGCCACCAGAAAGAACTCACTGACCCGGGTTTTCTCACATGGCTCGGTCTCTTATCACAGGGCAACCAGCTGAAAGTGTCGCACAAAGCACGAACTCCGCAGCTTCAGCACCGACTCCCAGGAGTCTCCCGAAAAATGCACTCGTGAACCGAAAGGGCAAATCAGTCAAGTCAGCAACAGCTGGTAGCCATTGTTCCGAACATGCAGGTCACTGTAAAAGACAGATGTAAAAGCATTCCATGCGAATTTCACAGCTCATGGTGTCGCCCATGCACTCACTTAGTAGCAGGACGACGGAACCATGTACTACCAGTCCAACATGAGGAAAATGCGATTGCAAACCGTAGCCACAAGCATAAACACGCCACAGGCCCCAATGGTTCAATGCCTAACTGCCATGTTGGCGACTGGAAGTCCTTCATGTTTTTCTTATCTGGTCTGTAATGGGTTAAAGATAAAAATGTGGCAACCACATGTTGCATTTAAATTTAGTTTGAAACAAACTGACATGAAATCCCCACATGCTTCAGAAAATAAAATATCCCATTCAATCCATTATTTCGGATGAAATCTGGCTAGAGGAAGCAAATCATGCATGCCAAAGTCGGACCCACCGACCTATGAGGTGCAGAACAAGGTGTGACATTGACTCCTCAAAAAGGAACGAAGAATTAGAAGAAGAACTAATTCATTGTGTAACTGTAATAGATTGAAACATCAAATTGATGTCTCTGAACCATCCATCCATCATGTGCCATGCCGGTAAGCGTGGGCGGTCATGTTCTGCCATCTCACTCGATCAACAGAGTCGTGGATCAGTTCCGTGTTTCTGTCTCGACCATGCCACAAGGCCAAGCCATCCAGATACTTGTTTCTAGGTCTTCCCCTTGGTCTGTTCCCCTCGATCTTACCAGTTGTCACCAAGTTCTCCAAATCATTTCTTCTCATAACATGCCCAAAAAATTGTGACTGTCTACGTCTAATGTTTCTGATCAGTTTACGATCTTCATTTGTTTCTTGAAGGACTTCTTCATTGGTCTTTCTGGCTGTCCATGGTATTCTTTGCATTTTCCTCAGAAACCACATTTCTACAGCCATCAGATGTTTTTCAGCCTGGCTGCTCATTGTCCAAGCTTCACATCCATATAAAAGTACAGGTTCTATGTAGCATCTCAACACTCTTTTTCTCGTTTCAATTGACATCTTTTTATTGGTCAGTATGTTTTTCATCTTGCTAAAGGCTACTTTTGCCATGGCGATTCTTGTTCTAATCTCTTCAAGGCATCTCCCATCAGATGTTATTACTGTTCTGAGATAATTGTACCTATTCACTTGTTGAAGAATATTCCCATTTACTTGTATATTACACTGTGGTATTTCGTTCTTCCTAGTGACGACCATAATCTGTGTCTTTTTACAATTTAATTCTAACCCTTGTTGTTCACTGTGTATAACAACCGCATCTATTAAATTTTGCAGGTCCTGTTCATTGTCTGCAATCAAGACTGTATCATCTGCATATTTAATGTTATTGATGCATCGTCCCCCAATGTTGATTCCTTCCATATTTTCAATATTTCTGAAAATATTTTCACTGTACAGGGAAAACAGATCTGGAGACATTACACATCCCTGTCTCACACCTCTCTTAATAGGCTGATATTGGCTTACTTCATTATCAACTCTTATGGCAGCTTGTTGTTTCCAATATATGTTTTTTACAAGTCTAAGGTCTTTCCCATCAATTTGTAGATCTTCAAGCATCCTTATCATGTTGACATGTCTCACTTTATCAAAAGCCTTTGTGTAGTCAATAAAGCAAAGGTGTAGATCTTTGTTTACTTCTATAGAACGTTGGATTACGGTTCTCAGTATATACACAGCATTTACTGTACCCTTGCCTACTACAAACCCACATTGTTCTTCTCCTATTTCAGGTTGTATTTTCCTCCTAACTCTTTGCATGATAATTCTTAGCAAAATCTTCGTGATGTGACTCATTATACTAATTGTTCGATGTTGATCACATTCCAAGGCTCCTGATTTCTTTGGGATTGCAATAAATACAGAATTACATAACTCATGAGGTATATTTCCAGTATCATATATTGTATTAAGCAGACTGGTAACTTTATCTATTCCATATTCTTCTAAAGCATTAATCATTTCTGTTGTGACGCTGTCTGGACCAGGGGTCTTGCCAGATTTCATATGATTAAGAGCATTCTGAACCTCCATCTTCAAAATTGCTGGCCCTTCATTGTTATTTTGAACAATATATTGTTCGTCTCTGTTATCGTCATAAAGGTTTTTCACGTAATCTGACCATACATGTAAAATCTGATCTTTTTCTATTATGACTCTTCCATCTTTTGTCTTTAGGCAGCCTGCTGATGTACGTGTTCTTTGATTAGTAATCTCCTGAATTCTTTTGTGCATTAGTTTCGAATTTTTACTGTTGTGTTGTTTTTCGATTTCTCTGCAATTTTTCTCAAGCCATGTTTCTTTAGCCTCCTTACATAAGGTTCTGACTTTTCTGTGAATTTCTTCATATTTGGCAGGATTATTTTTGTTCTGTCTTCTTGTTTCCATTAGTTGTAAAATTTCTTCAGTCATCCATGTCTTACGGCCCACTTTCTTTACTTTTGGAATAGTTTTTTCTGCTGCACAACTGATTGAATTCTTCAGCATTTCCCATTGATCATCTACATCTTGAAATAGGATCTCTAGATCAGACAATAAATCAAATTTGTTCTTTACTTCTATGTTAAAATTATCTTGTATTTCTTTGTCAGTTTTCAATTTGCACAAGTCATATTTAGGGTTTCCTGCTGTATACTTGACTTTCTTTAACTTTACATTCAATGTGAAATGAAATGCAAAGACCCTCAATGTGCCAGTAATTAATCTGTGATCACTGTAACAGTCTGCATTTGGAACTGTTTTTACAACTGTTAATGCATTTCGAAACCTTTTGCTTATCAGGATGTAATCTATCTGGTTTTTAATCCTGCTGTCTGGACTCCTCCAGGTCCATAATCTTCTAGGATGTTGTTTAAACCAGGTGTTTCCTACAACCATTTCTTGTTCTTTTGCCCATTCTACAAGTCTGTAACCTCTTTCATTTCTCTCTCCCAAACCATGGTTGCCTACACTGCATCCATCGCTTTGCTTTCCTATTTTTGCGTTGAAATCACCCATTATGATATTTATTTCTGATTTTTTTACAGTTCTTCAAAGCAGTCTCTGAACCACTCGTGTAGATTATAACACAGAAATGAAACAAAACTTTTCTAAAAGATAAAAGATTCACCACAATAGTTAATTCTGTGCCACCAAAAGGATTGAATATATGTTTATGACTAGTAACAATGAACATAACACTGAAATATACAAACTTGCGATACAATTTTCAAATACATAAAATCTTACAGACTTAATGAATTATTAAAAACAGAAAACATGTAAAATAGAAAAGGAAAGAAAAAACTATACTCCCAAATTCAGGCTAGGCACAAAGTATGATGTTCCCTAAAAATACTTGAAATAAAGAATTATATTGCATGCAGCAAAAGAGACTGTATATACAGCAGTATACAAGTACATAGAAGAGTACAGCATGGTTCATTAACTTAAAATAGATCACAGAAGCAACTTTCACAAATACACAATTTTGCATAGATAGACTAATATTCAACCTATAGAAAAACAGCAAAGCAACTTTCCTAAAGCTTTTGTACAGTTCTGTGCATATGATATGGAGAGCACAAAACAAATGCCTATGGCAGAGACAAAGTAAATATTTATGCAGGTCATGAAGGACAACAGTTAGTTGATATTCACTGTTCTTTCATGTTTTTACTGAGTGTCAGTTCTCTGTCTTCTTCTTCTATCCTTAAGACTCAAAGTCGAGTAAAGACCCACAACCATGCATGCCAAGCCTTTTAAGGACAGTTCCGGGTTGGTTAGATGTGGGCTGACATTTTATTCTGTTGTGTGTAACAGTCAATCTCACGACACTTTTTATGACATGCTCAGGAAGTCTATAGTGTTACTATTCTTAGCTTCCCTTCTGGGACACTGGTAACTACAGTGTTACTATTCTTAGCTTCCCTTCTGGGGCCCTGGTAACTACAGTGTTACTATTCTTAGCTTCCCTTCTGGGGCCCTGGTAACTACAGTGTTACTATTCTTAGCTTCCCTTCTGGGACACTGGTAATGACAGTGTTACTATTCTTAGCTTCCCTTCTGGGGCCCTGGTATCTACAGTGTTACTATTCTTAGCTTCCCTTCTGGGACACTGGTAATGACAGTGTTACTATTCTTAGCTTCCTTTCTGGGGCCCTGGTATCTAGTGTTACTATTCTTAGCTTCCCTTCTGGGGCCCTGGTATCTACAGTGTTACTATTCTTAGCTTCCCTTCTGGGGCCCTGGTAACTACAGTGTTACTATTCCTAGCTTCCCTTCTGGGGCCCTGGTAACTACAGTGTTACTATTCCTAGCTTCCCTTCTGGGGCCCTGGTAACTACAGTGTTACTATTCCTAGCTTCCCTTCTGGGGCCCTGGTAACTACAGTGTTACTATTCCTAGCTTCCCTTCTGGGGCCCTGGTAACTACAGTGTTACTATTCTTAGACTCCCTTCTGGGGCCCTGGTAACTACAGTGTTACTATTCTTAGCTTCCCTTCTTGGGCCCTGGTAACTACAGTGTTACTATTCTTAGCTTCCCTTCTGGGGCCCTGGTAACTACAGTGTTACTATTCTTAGCTTCCCTTCTGGGGCCCTGGTAACTACAGTGTTACTATTCTTAGCTTCCCTTCTGGGGCCCTGGTAACTACAGTGTTACTATTCCTAGCTTCCCTTCTGGGGCCCTGGTAACTACAGTGTTACTATTCCTAGCTTCCCTTCTGGGGCCCTGGTAACTACAGTGTTACTATTCCTAGCTTCCCTTCTGGGGCCCTGGTAACTACAGTGTTACTATTCCTAGCTTCCCTTCTGGGGCCCTGGTAACTACAGTGTTACTATTCTTAGACTCCCTTCTGGGGCCCTGGTATCTACAGTGTTACTATTCTTAGCTTCCCTTCTGGGACACTGGTAATGACAGTGTTACTATTCTTAGCTTCCTTTCTGGGGCCCTGGTATCTACAGTGTTACTATTCTTAGCTTCCCTTCTGGGGCCCTGGTATCTACAGTGTTACTATTCTTAGCTTCCCTTCTGGGGCCCTGGTAACTACAGTGTTACTATTCCTAGCTTCCCTTCTGGGGCCCTGGTAACTACAGTGTTACTATTCCTAGCTTCCCTTCTGGGGCCCTGGTAACTACAGTGTTACTATTCCTAGCTTCCCTTCTGGGGCCCTGGTAACTACAGTGTTACTATTCCTAGCTTCCCTTCTGGGGCCCTGGTAACTACAGTGTTACTATTCTTAGACTCCCTTCTGGGGCCCTGGTAACTACAGTGTTACTATTCTTAGCTTCCCTTCTGGGGCCCTGGTAACTACAGTGTTACTATTCTTAGCTTCCCTTCTGGGGCCCTGGTAACTACAGTGTTACTATTCCTAGCTTCCCTTCTGGGGCCCTGGTAACTACAGTGTTACTATTCTTAGCTTCCCTTCTGGGGCCCTGGTAACTACAGTGTTACTATTCCTAGCTTCCCTTCTGGGGCCCTGGTAACTACAGTGTTACTATTCCTAGCTTCCCTTCTGGGGCCCTGGTAACTACAGTGTTACTATTCCTAGCTTCCCTTCTGGGGCCCTGGTAACTACAGTGTTACTATTCTTAGACTCCCTTCTGGGGCCCTGGTAACTACAGTGTTACTATTCTTAGCTTCCCTTCTGGGGCCCTGGTAACTACAGTGTTACTATTCTCATCTTCCCTTCTGGGGCCCTGGTAACTACAGTGTTATTATTCTTTACTGGGGCCATGTTAACAATTCCACTCTCTTTGCCTTCCTGTTTCAAGTGGATGTCAGCATTATCATAAAGTAGCAGGCCCTTTGTAGAATGTAGGTTTTATCATAGTCTGCCAACAAGTCTTTCCATCCTTGGCCAGTTCTCCCAACTCATGAATTTTCATAGCCAAAATATCTGCCATGTCCTGTTTCTATTTTTGTGCTGGTTGACTAAATCTTTTTCCCAGAACCATGGTTTCTATCACTGTTCTTTCCAAACCACTGGTATATTTAATGTGGCCAAAGTTCTTCAGTTTCAGAGACATGGATCTATTTATGAGATAGTTTTCTTCGATGCTCAGATCTTGTAGAATGTCAGTATTTTTCTTCTTCTAGCTCCATGGTTTTCTAAGAACTCTTTGGTAACATTTAAGTAATGTCAATATAGTTGGTGGGTTATTGTTTTTTAAATTAGTTATATGTTGCTTTCTCATCTCATGTAGTAACCATGGTTGTGGCTTGCAGGGGTTTCATGATGGAAGTATCAGTAATCGGTTCTCCATCATTTTATAGCAATATGCACAAGTGTTGGGATTACTACATCCTGTAGACTCTTTAACTGGCATGCAGGATTGATGTGGTCAATATAATAATGACTGCCTTTAATTCCCAAGACTTTCTGGTATCAATTTTAGGCTGGGTTGACCTGGAAGCTAAAAAACCTGACTCAATGCAAATTCGAACCTATGACCACTGGACCGGCAGACGAGCATACTAACAACTCTCCTGACATTTATTTGTTCATTAATAGCTAATGGCAAAATTGGCCATTCACAGCCAGCTTTGTAAAACACCACATAACCACACTAACCTGTAACAACTGAACTGGCTCGAGTATATTCTGAGTTAAGTACAATCATATAACATATATTAAAGTACTCTCTATTCATTTACAGCTCCTAAAAATAGTTGTTTACATTTGCTAAAGCTTTATGGCATTTCACGCTTTAGTTTCTGAATTTTATTCTAGTCGATGGCTGCATGAAAAACAGCAGCCCAGGAAGTAAATGAGGAATGCACATTTATTGTGTAAAGCAATTAAAACCATGGAATTAGACATTAAAAAAGCATAAATATAAACATGCAGGAGCTTGTAAACTTAATTTACATTCATTAATGAGACAAATGACATGAAGTTTTCAGTGCTTTCCTAACCAGTATGGCTATAGTGTCAACATAGCTTCATAAAAATTGTCATAATTTTCTGATAAGGAAAGGTTATGAGGAAGGGAACTGGATAACCTCACCTCATATGTCATGGCTGAAAACATGTGAACACTTCACACCCCAGTGGCAGTATCAGCCATGGGACTACTTTTGCCTTGTCTTCACGACTGATATTTTCTCAGTACAGTACAGGATGTAGGTTTGCCTGTTACATACACCCTAATTCTCCTCCTCTGTAATGTGTCTTCAGTGTTAGTGAATGTAATGTTTCCACTTCATGCTGAGTTTCATCTCAAACACATGCCAATTTGCTTCACCGGTTGCTTTGCTATATTAATATTCTTTAATTTGGCTATTTTCAGGAGTATTTTAAAATTCGCTTCATCCATGTCTTCACATTAATGGTTAAATTATGTTATCTTTATCTCCAGACCCAGCCAGTTATTATTTTCATTCTTTCTATCCCAGATATTACTTCAGACAATTTTACCTGTCCTTATTTTAACTCATGCTATCTTAGTTTTAACGTCTCACCCAGATAAATATTACTCTAACTTCTCATAAAGATAAATGTTACTTAAAAGTAATAAAATGAGATAAAACTTCTTAAGATTATAATATAATTAATACAGTTAGTTCTCCATCAGAAGAATTCAGTAAAGCACTTTCTAGAGCTCCTGCAGTAGGTTTCAGTAATAATACATGTTTTATAATGCATATCTATTCCAATCAAATAACTCCCCATATTACTATAAAGACAATCTAAAAATCCCATCTTTGTATTTATTATCCATCTGTTATATAATTATAATATTATTGTTGTTATATAATTATCGATTCCTATATGGAAGACAACGTTTCAAGTACTATTTATTTCTATCCACATTTACATTAAGCAAAGGCAGAATTGGAGCAATGGTTGCAGTGGCTAGTACACTGTGGCTTGCCTGCTGACTCTGAGGTCATGGGTTCGAATATAGGGGGAAGATATTTACACTGACCTAAGCTCCCAGGTCGACCCAGTCTAAACTGGATACCAGCAAACGTCTTGAGAAGTCAAGGTTGCTGGTGTGATATTGATCATATCACCCTGGAGTACCTATTTGTCTATAAATACATGGGGCTAACACCCAATAGGCTCCAAAACATGTAACATGGAACCTTTTCTTACAGGGGGAGTTGATGTTCTCTATATACAGACATAATCTTTGCTCTAACATCAATTGAAATATAGGAAAAGTCATTTCCTGTGGTATTTGAAAATTTTGAATTGGGTTTGAGCAAGTTAGAGGTGTTCTTACTTCATTTATTTTACTTCATAAAGCAGATTAATTTTAAAAGGGTGTTCACAATGTTCATAAACATTTGCATTAATGTTAGCAGCGCCAAGTAATTACTGCATTAATAAGCACAAAACTAAAGGATGAAAACTTAAGAAAGATAAGCAGATGTTAAAAACAAAAAGAAGAAATAGAAACCGATGAAAGTAACAAGAAAGGCATCACAATCAGCAGTATAACACCACGTGTTAATTTTGTTTCTATCTCTAAAATACAAACGAGAACACTCTCAGATCAATCAGTAATGACAAAGTACAAAACGTAGCTAATTATAAAATCATGAAAATCTGCAAGCTTAGATGCAGCACGTATAACTGGCTGATCAGATGGGCAGCAGGAATGACTAACTCCATGCTATTCTATTATCTATCCCCATGTGAACAATGACTTATGGCCCTTATTTAATGTTAAGTATAGTGGGAGTTTATTTTTTCAAAGAGGGTGAAGCTAGACAAGAGAGTCATGCAGGGAGACAAAGAAGAACAGTCAACCAACACAGAATGGCTGTTGTCAGTTTCTGCACAATGAGGGAGACACTGATAATAGGATCTGAGCATGTAGAGGCAGGGGAAAATCTACTAGCTATTTCAAACAATCTCCAACATCATCTATGGATCAAATATAACACTTGGGAGAACATACTAGTCATCCCTGGTGCCTATCGAATCATGCTATGGGTCCCTGAATCAGCAGACATAAACACCAGGTCAAATATGTTAGTGATCTCCTACAATCATCAGCTCACCCAAGGTGTCTCTGCACCAACTGTAATGCCAGAGAAAATCTGTTAACCACACCCAACATTCACCAACTTGCTATACAGATTCTTAGATAAACTTGCTATACAGATTCTTAGATAAACTACAATCAACACACACAAAAACATTATAATCACCTCTAACACTCTAGATGTCTCTCAAACAACTACAATATCTGCAAGGCACCTCCAAGATTAATAAACTTGTCAAAAAGATTCCTGGACCAATTAAAATAAACACTAGGAAAAAGATGCTAATTTAATAACTCAACAATCATCAACTCACTGCATGCAATCCTGAACCAGCTACAACAAACCAACATGATAAGAATGTCATTGGACTGCAACTCAGCAGCATTGTGATAACAACATGAAGCACTGTGTAAAACAAAAAGACAGCAGTGGTAACCATTTACTGATAGAACAAACCCAGGGTATAAAACTCATTTTGCTGCACTTGTTGTAAATCATTAATGTGTGGAAGACTTTCAATGTACAAGCACTTAAAGAGATAATTTGGTATGGTATGTTGGATGTGAAGGTAAGAAAAAAACTTCTCTATTTATTAACTGGAAAATCTTGTATAATTTATTATATATAAAGCCTACTGTTTACCAATGGTCCTCTCATGAATAACCTAAGAAAACTGCTTCCATTTTAATATATCAATAGCAACAAATTGGGATCATAACAATGCTTACATCACTATTGAAAGAAGTATAGTAACTGCTATACCAGCACAAACATTTGAGTTGAATCTTCACTTCAGGAATGCTTAACTATGAAAGGACATCTCAGTTTACATATGTATAGTTCATTATTGCTTGTTTTAAATCTCTCTTTGAGTTTTGTCCATGTATTAGAGTTTAAGTGTTATTTTTTTTCGTATGAGGTTAAAATGATAATGAGGTCATATATAGTTATAAAGGAAATATTCTGAAAATACTGCCAGGAACTTGTGAAGCAAACATTTCAGCAAACATTCTTCTTCTTCTGCTGGACATAAAACACCTCCCCCCCTCTCCCCCCAACCCCCTCCATAGAAGCAGCAGCACTCACTTCAGCCATCCTATCTTTTGCTATCTCATGTGGCTTCATCTATTTCCTTCCCATATTATTCGTGTTTCTAAGTCTCTTCGACATGTATTTTAAATCTCCCTCTATTATGTTTGCTCTGTGGGTTCCAGACACATGGGTTTCTAGTTAAACTAGTTAACTTTTAGTTATACTTATTCTCAGATGTTCACAATATGTGTACTATCCAGTGCTAGTGTCTTTCTCTCACCTCTCAATTTGCTGGAGTATCGCAAACATGTTATTGGCCTAAATTACTGGTCCGTCATCCTTTCAGAGTGAATCATTCCAACTGCAGACAACTAAAGAGTCAATTCAGCCTTGTTCCAGAGATGTTTCTAGAAACAAGAAGTGGTGAGGAAGTGAACTGGTCACCATTAATCACAACATAGCACCCTAGTATATTGTAAAGGTCCTTTTCTTCACACCACCATCACAATATTAGTCATGGGCTGACCTTACATCATTAGTGAACACAAGAATGCATACAACATAATAAAACAAAATTGGCCACTTGAACAAACTCTTGGATCTTGCTGCTATCCAAGTTTACCATGTTCTTATGACACTGCATACACATAAACAAATTAACAGTGATAGTGTCAAGAAGAAAAAAACAGATTATCTGAAACAATAAACTGCAAATACTTAATCTGTGCACAATATTAACAGTATACAAAACTTTTTTAAAGGCATTTCATTTTTACAAAACAGTCATGAAGTTATCTTATCACACTTCCACAGAAGAAATCTCCACATTCAATAAGTCTAATGATGCTGTGTTCATGTAGTGACAAGAGAAATCTCTGAAGTAATGGGTCAAATATTGACATCTTGACAACTTCAAGAAGCTCCAACAGAATCAATATCATCAATGTCTTGTCACATTAAATTTTACAAGTTAAATCTACACCAGTAACCTGGAAATCTGTACACTGTTTGCTATTATTTGGTATACAAGATGAACAAAGAACTACTTGGCATGAAGTACAATCCAATAAACACATATCTTTGTCCACCATGTAGTATTATTGATTGTGACTGCACAAAATGAGCATCTTAGTCGAACACACACATATTAAGAAGTCACATCTCGCACAAATCGATGCTCTAGTAAAGCTTCAGCAGACGGCCTTTCTGGGCCAGTTCGTTGAAATGTGTGCAGTAGAAAGTCCTTGACTGCCACGGAGGAATTTGGCGGGAGCTCATACTTGGGGTGTTTGGAAGTCACAATTTGAAACATTGCAGCAAATGATTCATATTCAGGAAATGGAGGCTTCTGAGTCAGCATTTCCACAACAGTGCAGCCAAGACTCCTGGAAATAGGGAAGAAATGCACACTTTTAATGTAGCAACAGATGATATATTTTCTTATAAGATAATATAATCTGAAGGCACTGTAACAACAGACAGCATATTTTCTTATGAGACAATATAATTTGAAGACAATATGGCAACAGACAATATATTTAAAAAGAATGGTAATAATTTTAAGGTAATATTGGAATGAATAGCAAATTTTATTGTTAGAAAATGTAATTTTTTTCTGTTTAGTTAGTAATAAACAGAAAATGTGCTTGTATAAAAATGTAATTGTCCATCTGATAATACAACAATAAACAGCCCATTTTTTGTATGAAAATATAATTGTTCTTTTGTTAACATTTTTTCATATGAGCATGTAATTGTCCTTCTGCCAGCACACTTTCTTGTGTTAAAATAGCACCTTCCTTCTGTCAATGTAGCAACAGACAGCACACATTCTGCTAATGTAGCAATAAACAGCACACCTTCTTGTGAGAAAATATAATTTTAAGGTAATGAAGCACTACAAAACACATTTTCTGAAGAAAAATATGGCAGCCTGTCCGTAGACTTGATGATTCCATACTAACTGCTCCATCTAACTAATTTTTGCTGCTACCGTCAGATTAAAACACTTCATAAACATCTTTTCATTGAGGTCTGGTAATTTCATGGTAACAGAATTTCCATTACACTTTCATTCATTTCAGACTCATTCCTTATTTCTTTAAATGTTTTGAAAACAGTCACACTGAGTATAGTTGTTTTTTTTGTGTGTGTGCATATCCTTTACAGGACATCACTGTCAACATCAGCATCTTTTAGCTGATTGTTGATTTCTTGGCAAGATTATGCTCAGTAGTTTGCCATTGCTTTCTGAGCGGCCGGCTCCAAACTCTCATAAGCCACTGGCGCGACTCAAACTGCTTCCAATTCTCGTGCACTCACGTCAACCACGAAAGTATTCTGGGTTACGGAGATAGCTGCTAACCCTTCAGCCAGGGTGACCGGCACTGAGTATAGTAGAACTCTTAAATCCCTGAAGCCAATTAAACATGTTCAAAGTAATATTTTTCCAGTTGTGAATTTTAATGATGAAGAAACAAACAATAGAATGCCTAATTTACTGCCTGGCATACTTTGCTGTATCTCGTCAAGTGTATACTACAAAAATAATTCAACCTATATTAGAGCAGCCTATTGAATCCTTTCAGCTGAGATAACACACCGTCATACGTTTCACTCTCAGGGTTACCAAGGTAGAGGCGGCTGAGATCCATTGGCACCTTGCCGTCTTGACAGATGATAGTTTGTGCTCTAAAAAGGCATAATAACTTTTAACTATGGCGGTAGCGAGTGTGACTGATAAGGCCAATTTGCGCTGTAAATGTCCGTTCACAGTGGGTGCATGTGAACACGTCATTTCCACCATCATGCACCATCTTACGTCTCAAACACTTGGTGTGTGACTTTTCTGCAATAATTTTCTCCTTTGACTTTATTCCATTTCTGATATTTGCCCTCCATGCAACACGTTCAGCGGCGACTTGCTCCCAATGTGCATTATCAATGCCTGTATCAATCATGTCCCGCTTACACACATCTTTGTATCGTAGTAGAGGCCGACCCTGAGATCTCTTACCCATCTGTAATTCACCAAAAAAGATATCCTTTGGTATTCTACCATCATCCATCCTCCTAGGATGTCCTATCCATCTAAATCTACGAAGACTGAGCATGGAATAAACTGTCACACAACCTGATCTTTCCAATACTTCAGTATTTGTGATTTTGTCTTGCCACTTAATACTCAAGAATAAGGCAGCTGAGATATACACATGTAAACTGTGGTAGTTTTTGTGTCTTCACTGTTTACATTAAACATTCAGCATGTTTTACCAAAACAAGCCACACAAATTTACCATAAAAAGAAAAATATTCTGAGCAAAGACAATATTTTCAACTCTCCATACTTAAATAGTTAAGCCAAACTGAAATTGGTGTTAGAAGACAACCAGAACTGTTCACTAGAAAACAGGTCAAAATCTGTACATGAAGCTTTGTCATTGCAGTAAATGTGAAGAACAGTTGATACGAACTTACCATACATCAGCCTTGCGGCCATAACCCTCTCCATTTATAACTTCTGGGGCCATCCAATGAGGTGTCCCAATTGCTGTCTTGAGGCCTGTTGCACTTGTGATGTTCTGTAGTCGCTTGGATGCTCCAAAATCTCCCAGTTTGACATTTCCCAATGTATCTCTCAGGATATTAGCAGCTTTTGTTTTTAAAAAAAAAATTATATAAAAAAAACTGATAATGTAAGAAACAATGAGGTAATGAAACTAACTTTAAAAAAAAAGTAATGAAACTAATAATAAAGTAATGAAACTAACAACAAGGTGATGAAACTAATAAAATGGTAATGACACTACTGATAATAAAATGAAACTAACAATACCATATTGAAACCAATAAAGCTAGAAAAAGGTTACTAGAAACAAGTTAATTCAACCAATAATATTGTAAAGGGCATGGGCATGTTATGAGAAGAAATAAATTGGAGAACTTGGTGACAACTGGCAAGATCGAGGGGAAGAGAACAAGGGGAGGACAGAGAAGTAAATCCCTGGATGGCTTGGCCACATTGTATGGACAAGACAGGAACGCTGAGCTCAATCCACGACTCTGGTGATCGAGTGAGATGGCAAAACATGACCGCCCACGCTTACCAGCATGGCACATGATGATGATGATTGTAATGAAACTAGTAACAAGTTAATTAAATGAATACTATTGTAATGAAACTAGTAACAAGTTAATTAAACCAATAATATTGTAATCAAACTACTAACAAGTTAATTAAACCAATAATATTGTAATCAAACTAGTAACAAGTTAAGAAAACCATAAGGTAAAGGCAGTCCTATGACAAAAACTGCCACTGGGGTGTAAATTGTTAAATTTTCAAATATATGCTATGGCATAATAAGGTGAATTGACCAACACTCTTTCTCTCCATCTCTCATTCCCAGAAAATTTTCAGAAAATTATCCAGTACCCATTTTAAGGCTGGATTGACTCGAGGTTGAAAAAGGAGTAACTGAGAAAACTTGACAACAGCATAACTGGAAAGTCCTTTATCTATAACTCACTTGGACAATGTAATAGAGGGAAATCTGAAAACACACGGAGGAGAGAATTAGAAACAGAGATGAATGATATAGAGAGGATATGGAGGGAGCTACAGGAGACAGTAAAAGATGGGAGGTTTGGCGTGTGCTGGTTTGAGTAAGGACCAAGGGGCATAAAGAGTAGAAGGTGAAGAAAATTAATAATCATGTACTAAATTAATAACAAGATAACGAGACTAATAAGGTAATGAACATAACAATACATTATTTTCTATTATGCATAACAATCCTCTGAACATGGCCAAATAAACAACTATATTTAAAATGAACAAAAAAGAAATACAATTTAAAAAAATACCATATTTGCATATCCTCATACAGATTCAACTTTAAAAAAAAAGCATACAAATTTTGACTTTTCTGTAGAGGGTGAAATCATAAACAAACACACTCATTGGCACCTTGCCGTCTTGACAGACGATAGTTTGTGCTTCAAAAAGGCATAATAACTATTACCCATGGCGGTAGTGAATGTGACTGATAAGGCCAATTTGCGTTGTAAATGGTCGTCCACAGTGGGTGCATGTGAACACGTAGTCATTTCCACCATCATGCACGATCTTACGTCTCAATGCTCAGTGTGCGACTTATCTGCAATAATTTTCTCCTTTGTCTTTATTCCATTTCTGATGTTTGCCCTCCATGCAACACGTTCAGCGGCGACTTGCTCCCAATGTGCATTATCAATGCCTGCATCAATCATGTCCCGCTTACACACATCTTTGTATCGTAGTAGAGGCCGACCCTGAGATCTCTTACCAATCTGTAATTCACCAAAAAAGATGTCCTTTGGTATTCTACCATCATCAATCCTCCTAAGATGTCCTATCCATCTAAGTCTATGAAGACTGAGCATGGAATAAACCGTCACACAACCTGATCTTTCCAGTAGTTCAGTATTCGTGATTTTGTCTTACTACTTAATAACAAGAATTCTTCGCAGACACTGCATATGAAAGCTGTTTAAACATTTCTAATAAACAAACAAACTATACCTTTAATATCTCTGTGAACAATGACATTCTTATGCAGAAATGCAAGACCCTGTAGAACCTGCTTTGTGTATTTACGAGTCACATTTTCCGTTAGTGGCCCATACTGCTTCATATGGTCCAGAACGGAACCCTGTGTGTATAAGAAAACGGAAGCAATTCAAAGCATGTATTAATAACATATTTCTTTACCCTTAGAGTCTCAGATAATTACTACATTTGAACAAAGAAGAAACAAACAAAAGACAGCACAATTTGTTGCCTGGCATATCCGTCAGATGCATACTATAGAATTAACTGAACTTCGAGGGGAATTCATTAAGGAACAGGAATTTTAACTTTTTGATAATAAAAATAAAATTTTGTGTGTGTTATTTCTCAACAGTCTCCCTGCCTGACAATACAATTGGTCCACCTGTCCACAAGCTCGCTGACGCCTTCTAGGAAACCATTTTTTGGGTGTGACTTTAAACTAATTTTACAACACCTGTATTATCTTGTTGTTATCAGCAAATTTCTGGATGTTTCAAGACCTCAAATTTCAGAGCACATAGTGTATTCACTGTATGTGCAGCTGTGTGAGGGCGGACGTTGTCATGCAGCAACAATACTCCGTTTGAGAAAAGTTCCTGGTGATTTTATCATGAGTTTCAATTTGTTCACTAGTATGTCTCTGTATTGAGCACTAATCACAGTTTCACCCTTTTCCTGGATATGCATCAAAATTATATCCCCCTAACAAAGGTCATCATTACTTTCCCAGCAGATTCCTGCACTTTTTCTTAACTAGAGACAACAGGTGTTGCCTTTGAAATCTTTCTTCCCATTCATGTGCTCTCCTCTGACTCAAACAACAGTCTCTATATTGAACCATCATTCGTTGTTCTTCCACAGTGCAAGTCAATAAGGGGCAGCCATTTTGCAATGATTGTTACGCTTGTGTAAACTGCTCAATCTTCCTGACCTTTACATGAGGTAATGTTTAAGAGCCAATTTGTGTCCTGAAATAATATATTCCATCATCTATACTTTTCCATGCACTTTATTTAAAATGTATGTTTCTTAATGACTTTCCCTTGTATGAAGTGAATAGATAAATCCCCCTCTCTTCTCTATCTCTCTCTCTCTCTCTCTGTATGTGTGCGTGTGCGCGCGCATGCGCACGTGCGCTGTAGTTTTAGTAATAATGTGGGTTATGTATTTCAGACCAAAAAAAAAAAAAAAGGATGAATCTATTCACTTCATATCAGAATTAAATCTGTAGTAAGCACTTGACATAAACAGTGAAATATGGAGTCAGCGTGACGGATAAGTCAGAGTGACATACACTGAGTCAGGAAGACAGAAAGAGTCAGAGAGACAGATAAAGTCAGAGGAACAGAAGGAGATGTAGTGAGTGTATAAGAGGGACACTGAGATTAACAGAGAGAGAGAGAGAGAGAGAGAGAGAGAGAGAGAGAGAGAGAGAGAGAGAGAGAGAGAGAGAGAGAGAGAGAGAGAGAGATAGAGACAGACAGAGACAGAGAGAGAGAAAGAGAGAGAGACAGAGAGAGAAATAGAGAGAGACAGAGAGAGAGAGAGAGACAGAGAGAGAGAGAAAGAGAGAGAAAGAGAGAGCGACAGATAGAGAGAGACAGAGACACAGAGAGAGACACAGAGAGAGACACACAGAGAGAGAGAGAGAGAGAGAGAGAGAGAGAGAGAGAAATTGGAAGCTGCTGTATATCAGTTAGACAATGAACAACAAGAGCGAGACCGGTAGGTGTCTATCAGTTACATGAGTCAGACAACAAATAACAATACACCCACCCCCGGCATGTACTCCATGAAAATGGACAAGACATGGTTCTCTTGCTGACACCCATAGTACTGGACAATTCTCTCATTCTGGAAATTTCGAAGAAGCTGCAGCTCATTTTCTAATGCCCGCACTTCCTACAAAACAAAAATGAATAAAAGAACTGAAAATGACAGTGAAAATAATTTACCTCTGACAATACATGCCCAAGACCATATATAATAGCTAATTACTGGTAGTAATTTTAGACAAGGAGGCTACCAGTAGCATTGTTTGGTCATGTTTGTTTGATCAATACCAAAGATCCACTTAGCCAGGAAAGTGTAGCACACCACCATCAGATGGCACTGTTAGTTGCTGCACGCTGATAGATTTACTGCACTTAAGATCAGAGCACGCACGGTCATGTCCAGATTGTAATGTTGATATTTTCAACTGAACTAAATTGTTTATTACCAAAGCTCTATGATACTTCTATTACCAATCTACCTACCTGTCTAACCAGTCTAATGTATCTATAAACCTAATCTAATGAAAAACCTACCCACCCATTCATCTATCTTTCTATCTATTTATCAATCAATTTATCTATCTATCAGTCTCTGTGCCGGCTCTGTGGCGAAGGGGTCACACACTCAGTTTTTAATCTTGCATACCACGCTCAAACACAGCTACAGGCAATTGGGTTGCAGATGCCTTGCATTAGTTTTTTACAAAATGGTATGGGTACTGGTCATTTAGAAAGCAATGGCAAACTACTGAATGTAAACATGCCAAAAGATCACAAACAGCACCCCCAAAAATGCTGGGGTTGACTGCAACATTCTGTAAAAAAAGGATATGCAACTAATTGTAACTTTTTATCAGTCTCTGTGTATGTCTATCTGTCTATCGATTTATCAGTCTGTGTGACTGACTATTGCATACTACTGTTTACATGACCAAGTGCAAGAGCATCTTGAAGTAACGGTTATCAGGAGTGGACCCTACTATAAACTGAATACTGTTGCTAAATGACATCTCCATTAAGCCAATACTAGTTTCTGCACTCATTAACACACATAGTGACAAAGTCACATAGTTACTACAAATATATATATATATATATATATATATATATATATATATATATATATATATATATATATATATATATATATATATGAGTGCGAAAAAGTGCTGGACTCATAAAACAATGACATAATAAATACATTACTTACAGCAGCAAAGGAATATACATCTGAAACAATACAGTGTACATAGCTAGAGGTGGTGCAAGGGGCATGACTGCTGCCCTTATGCCTTTTTTGTGTGTGTTGCATATCCCTTACAGGACGTTGCAGTCAACATCAGCATTTTTCAGCTGCTGTTGATGTACTAGGCAAAATCAAAATTACGATCAGTAGTTTGCCATTGCTTTCTTATACCTTATTTATGAAAAAAAAAAGCTTTGCTCTCCATGGAAAGACAGCTGGCTGCTGATATGAATTATAATAAAGTAATAGATAACTTTGCGAGAATGAAGCCTAAATGAAATGATTGGGTTTGTTCTTTTTCAAATATAACATTATCCCTACCCCGTTAAACTCAAAGAGACGTTATATTAGAGTCAATCTTTGACCTAGATTAATATTCCTGTGACTGAATCAGCCACAAATAGTGACTGACCAGGTTTCATCCACAACAGGATTTAATTTGAAGGTGATTGTTGTCCAAAGAGGGTAATGGCAAATATATATAAAGGGCTGGTTTTTTTTCCATACATTTTCACATTGTTTTACACTGTTTTCATTTTACATATTAAAATTAAAATATATAACAAACGTTTCAAATATTGTTTTTTAAAAAAAATATTTATTAGCTTACGTAAACTTTCTTTTATTTGATTTTAAATACAAAATAACAATTACATACTTCATTTAGAGCCTAGAAAATCACAAACAGGTAATAAATGCTGCCGTCGACTACAATGTCCTGTAAAGGATATGCAAGCAATTATAGGACCATACCTTCCTTGTGTTTTGATTTTTAACATAAAATATAAACACTAAATGAGTTAAAATTATTTGGTATTTGGAATGGTGCCTTTTCATACACTTATTTCCCCTAACTTAAGAACCTGTCTATGCCCCTTATGAAACATAATAATAATTACAGACAACTGTTATAGCAAAATGCCTTTTCTGTAAGAAACCGTTGTATGTTAAAAGCTGCATACAAACAAACACAGAGCCTATTCTATATATATATAGTATTCTAATAATACTATTCATATATTTCTATTTTACCTTGGAAACCTCAGCATTCATATTTCCCAGCTGGACCTGCTTGACCGCTAGCTCAATAGAAGAATCTGCATCACAGCAGAGGAAGACTTCTCCGAAAGCTCCTGACCCTAGTAATCTACCCCGTCTCCAGTTTGTTGGTGCACGAGGAGCTGAAGATAGAAGGTCACGTATTCTTCTATATCTATAAAACAGAGTGTATGTATGTGGGTGGTTGGATATGTATTGGATGCGTTCGATAACGGTACATCTGATTGAGATGAAATTTTCTACACGTCTTCCTTTCATTCCTGTGCAACCGACTGTAATAGTTTCTTAGTGTAAAATCAGCTACTTACTTAATAAAATTTAATATTTCATTTTTCATTATAATTTCTATATAGCAAGGGGACTTAACTCTAGAAAAGTTATTTCAAGGCATAACTTTTAATAACATTTCTATATACTTTATAGTCATATTGTTGCATGGTTTTCAAAGATTTATAAACTCTTTGCCTATAGTTATTTACAGGCATATGAGTTATAATAAATAATGATATAATCTTTAAGGCATTTTCAAAGTTTTCATAAAAATAATGCATAATGCATAACATTGTAACTCATCTTTTTATGCTTAAAGAAGTTATCTACAGTCATGTAGGTGATTAAAAACAGTTTTCATTAAAAATAATGGATGGTGTGTGGAAGGACATTCTTTTAAGTTACTGTGTGAATTTAATGAGACGCTCCCCGCCAGAGCTGGGCGAAGCCACGCCGGGTCAGATAGATAGACAGACAGACAGATAGTCGGGAACGGGAGCTTATATGACTACTTATATGAATTAAATGAGATGCTCCCCACCAGGGACTGGGTGAAGCCGGGCCGGGTCAGCCAGACAGACAGACAAACAAGCAGACAGACAGACAGACAGACAGACAGACAGATAGATAGATAGATAGATAGATAGATAGATCCCCGCCAGGGCCTGGGCGAAGCCGGGCCGGGTCAGCTAGTTTATTATAAAAGGAAAGTTGAAATAATGATTTATGATGTCCACTAAATTATAGACACAATAAGCAAAGATAATGCACTAAATAATATGACAGTTAATAACATAATGTGTAAAATGATACACAACCTTTCTATTGACCTTCTACCGTAAATAAATAAATAGTTTGTTTCCCAATAAACTTTGTATAAGTTAAAGACTTTTATTATATGCCTTGAGGTGAACTGGGACATGTACTGCTAGTTCCACATTGTTTTATAAACCAATCAGCACTCAAAGGGTTCAGTAGCAACTATCACACCGGCCGCCTTTGCTTCCCAAGACATTTCCTGATACCCATTTTAGACTGGGTCAACCTGGGAATTCAGGTCAATTAAAAAAGTCTTGTCTCGATCCAGATTTGAAGTTGTGACATGTGGGCTGGCGGGCGGACATGCTAGCCACTGGGCTACTGCAGCTCACTTGTGTGCCCAGGATAAAAGTAAGTGTGGAGATGACATTAAAGTTTTCTTCAAATGTAAAGAATTGCTGTCTTCATGAATTACTGCAATGTCTGACAACTGATAAACTACAAGAAAATGCATAGATAAACAAACAAATCTAATATCTACTTCTAATCTCATATGTTCAATCATATGAAAAGGCATACAGATCTGGAGAGGTTATCAATGGAAGGGATCATCATCATAATGTGCCTTATCAACTTGTTCATGTCTCTCCAGAGATCTCAGTCCTTGATGTTCTGGATCAACTCTGCTGCTGCTGATATCCTTCTCTGCCAACATCTCATTCCATCCAGCATCATTTCTCTCAATCTACCTCTGCCACTTTTTCCACTGATCTTTCAAATACCTCTCTTTGCATTGTACAACCAAAAACACTGTTTGTCTCTCTTTCATAGTTGCATATAATGTTCTAATTTCATTAGCATTTTCCAGGCTAAATGGCAGGTATGGAACCTGGAAATGTTCACAGGGGATGCCTTAGTTGTTGATGTACTCGAGACATAGAGAATTTATGTATGATGTTGGCAAAAATACTGTTCAGAAACAGAATGCCTTCAGATCAACTGTAAGAGAGACAATGATGAGATCAGCTGTAATAGAGACAATGAGAATATGTCACATGATGATGAAGATGACCATGAAATAAAGTAATAAAATGCTCTCACATTTAGAAAATAAAGGCCCACTAAGCGAATATCTTCCTCCTGGGGAGTCAAAGTCTGGGTCAGCAGGTAATCCACTACTGGATGAACTCCTCGAGTCTAAACTTCGATTATCTAGTGTGCCCTCTGAATTTGTCATCAGTGAGTTGAGGTATGGTTCATTTTCCAACCGCCTGATAGCTGACCTAGGAAATGTCTGGTGTCCTGCAAAAAACATAAATAAATGTAAAATATGGCAATAAATACAAAGAAACAATGTAAAATATTGCAATAAACACAAAGCAATGTAAAATACTGCAAGTTTAAAAAAATGTAAAACAGTGCAAAAAAAACAAAAAACACAAAGAAATGTAAATTACAGCAATAAACACACATAAAAATGTTAAATCTGCAATAAACACAAAGAAATATAAAATACTGCAAACAACACAGTGAAATGTAAAATACTGCAATAAACGCAGTGAAATGTAAAATACTGCAATGAACACAAAGAAACAATGTAAAATATTGCAATAAGCACAAAGCAATGTAAAATACTGCAAAAAATACAAAGAAATGTAAAATAAAATTCTCATGATAACTTGTGTGTACCTGTTGCCCTGCTCATGTGGGATTGCTTGGAAACAAGAAGGCTGATATGCTGCCTTCAAAGGCATACATCACTGGGACACCGAGGACGGGACCGAGGAGACATACTTTTCCTGCTGCCTGTTACCTTCCAGTGGAGCACAAGCCCACAACCAACTCATAGCCAAGAGAATGGTTCATGACTGGCTGGATTCTGCAGGTAAAGTTGTCGATGGGATGAGGTAGTCAATCTCACTGCCAACCCTCCTTAGTCACCTCTTATGACATGCATGGCAGATTACAGTGCCACGGTTCTCTGCTTCTCCGATAGACTCCATAAACTATATACTGCTAGCAGTAAATGACAGTTTGATGCAGAGAGTCACATCTCTTGATGATTATTTTCAATGATGGTTACTGGAGTGGAGATAGGTCAGCATGGCCGAATGGATAAGAATGCATGTTCTGAAACATCCAGTGTGGTGATGCTGACGTAAAAGGTTAATCCCCTATACCTGGACAGTTGAACTAAAATGATGACCTCTCGTCCTTGACTTGGGGACATAAATTACAAATACCTCTGAGGTCGGAGTGGGTTCGCCTGATGGCGAGGGACACTGTTAATAGGGAAAGCTAATACACACGCAAAATTCAGTCCAGCACTATTAGAAGTAGTGCATGTGGACTACGTTTGAGGTTCAAAGCGAGCAAGGGCAAAAAAAAACACTGGAGAATTGAGTATGGAACTTACAATGCTGCAAGCAAGAAAGGCTTAGATGTGTCAGCATGCAACAGAGACAATTAGCATCCACACTGTTTGACTTTCTGCTGGGAGAACCAAGTGCTTAGTGACTTGTCTTGAGTGCAATGCAGCTGATCCTTAATTATAATCCACCACTGTTATGTTTCCCATGCCACTCTACAAACTCATCAAGTATCTTATTTCTTTGTCATCCTTTAAACCATACATTTTATAATGTATTGCCTGGCATATTCTGCTGTATCTTTTCAACTGCGTACTACAGAAATAACATACATTAAAGCAACATAATTAATCCTTATAGCTGAAGTAGATAACACACTGTCATATGCTCCACTGTCGTTGTTACCACAGTAGTTTAAAATAGATTATCATGTCTTTTTGTTTACATAGTTGTGGTTCACACATGTGTATTGAAACCACCTCTGCACACTGCAACAACCTTTATTATATGTTAAGCTATTTCTGTAGTATGTACTCAACGAATATGCTAAGGCATAAATTGTGCATTATATTGTTTGTCTTCATTATTCAAATTCACAATAGGAAAACATTGTTTAGAAATTCTTTAAAGCCTTAAAAAATTACTTTGTTTGCCAAAAGTAATGTTTTCTAATAAAATGTTCATTTATTAAAGTTTCACTCTTGCAGAGAACCATACAATAAATACAAACAAAAGGAATCACCTTCCTGAATCCTGGAATACGGCTGGAACAATTTTACAAAATTCAAAATAATGTTTTCCCATTGTGAATTTGAATAATGAAGACATACAAAATAGATTGCACAATTTATTGCCGCATCTCATCAGGTACATACTGCAGAAATCACACAACATAAACTAAAGTGATTAGATAAATCCTTCAAGCTGAAACATACATATATTCACACAGTAATTTCAATTGTCTACCACAGTAATTGTAAACTGACTATCATGTACAATTTTACAAAAGCCATTGGTTTTGAATTTATTAAACATTCTCCCGATCTCTTGAGTGGTGAGACTGAATATCTAGCATTCTTGGACAAGGGTGAACAAACATGAAATCCCTAATGCACATGGAGCACACTAAACATTTCATGGAAGAATGGAAATTTCAAAAAGCAAGCTATAAGCTCCTGAAAAATTTGTGAGGAAAGACAAATTTACCCATAGATAGACAGAACCTGTTAACTGGGATTAAGATATATTGAAAGGAAACTTAATAACAAATGTCGACTAATGTCAGATACGCTGTGAAGGGGAGTACATTATCTAGGTGTGATGCTTTCCTCTGGAAAGAAATAGAAGAAGAGGAAAAGAAGGAAAAAGAAGACGAAGCAGGAGAAAAAGAAGGGAAAAAAAATGTATGAAAACACAAAACTGCTTACCATTGTTTTTCCCTTCTGTTGCAGACTCTAACTGAGCAGTTTCGTATCCTCGTGGAAATGTCCCAAAATGTTTACGACCTGGGAAATGAGAATAACGGTTATAAAAGAATTATTTTGTTCGACAAGTTCCAGCCAGGTATCTGTGATAGTGCAGTGGTTACCACACTTGCCTGCCAGCGTGCTGGTCAAGTGTGGAATCCCCCAGTGTGGTGGTGATGTTTTAAAGATATTTACCTGGGTTATAAAGTTGACCCAACATAAAAAGGGGTACTAGATTGTCCTCGGAAGTAAAGGCAACTGTCATGACACTGACCACATTACCAGTCAAATGCAGATGGGTCTACAAAAATATGGCATCATATTCCCAATACACATGATCTCACCTCATCTCATCACCAATACACATCATCTCATCTCATCTCATCACCAATACACATCATCTCATCTCATCACGGCATGAAAAAGTGTCCTTTACTTTACTACCTGTAATGTGCCAGAAGTTTATGACATCACAGAGCAATTAAGGACGCAGAGGTGTTTCCAAGGCACCAGGGCCGGGTTATATACTGGCCAAGACCTATTGACGCGTCCTCGTCGAGCGTCCTGGGCAACAGGTCCCTTCGGGGTCCTGGCTGAAGTCAATAGGATCGCTGATTCCTCCGAAGTCAGAGAGTGTCTGCCTGTATGGCGAGGAACCACCAGTCTGCACACCAATAAGCCAGACATGTGACAACGGATATTCACGCAAAACTCAGGTCCTGTATGACATCACACTGATGTTGGACAACAGGATGCCTTCATCCGACATACAGGACTTTGCGTTGGAGCTCAAGCCAACGAACACAAGCAAGCAAGCACAGAGCAATTGTGTCATTTATGATTGTTCATTCATTTATGTTTAGTCAGATGATACTAAAAAATCTGACAATGTATTTGTGCTTTACAATATGTGTGTATTTGGCCCCTATGAGTATAATACTTAGTCAATTTGCTGCTGTCAGTATTCCCTCCTTTAGGCAGCTGCTGATGCCTTCTGTGGGTGAAATAGTTAAGAACTAATGGTATGTAAATAGACTTACTGTAAATATTTAGTTACATAGTTATAGTCCATGCATTTTCTCAAGAAAATAAAAATGGGGCATAACAAAAGTTTACATAAATTCTTAGCCACACGTTCTGGCTTCCAATTACCAGTCCTAAATACTGGCTCTCTTGTTTTTAAGAGTTAATACATAAAAGAAGACAAGTACTCACTTAAATCTCTAACAGGAAGCTCATCTTTGGAATTTTCTGACAATACACTTCTTCTAGAATCTCTTCTTCGCCCATCACTGCTGTAGATACATAAACATTGCACAGTGCATTTCGAGAACTTTTGTTGTCTAAACATTAATAAAATTACTCCCACCAGACAAATGTACATTTACTGTGTAATAATATGATTATTGTCATTAAACATTATAACTACAATACAGACTTACATTTACTGTCGACTGATACAGCTATTATCATCAGAGAAATTACAGTATAATGTTCATTAATATAACCATTGTCATCAGACACATAACTTAATGATAACTAATATACTGTTTATTACTAGAACCACTAGATGTCATTATACACATATATTTACTGTCAACTAATATAAATAACATCATCAGACAAACTATAATATACTGTTTATTACTAGAACTATTCCAGCTACCAAGTTAAGCGCGTGGAGCAACACTGTGAGCTGTGGATTTTGTGTGGGGTGCTTTTACATCTGTCCGCGGTTGTTTGCATCGTGAACTGCATGTTCAGAAAAATGGCAGCCGGCAGGTAGCTGAGCTAACTGGGTTTGCCTTATGCAGTAATGTGTGTCTACTAGTTTTCTAGTGACTTCCGCTTCATTGATGTTTAAATGTATTTATTGTGGCAGACTATTGTATTGGCATTGTGGCAGCGGCATTATGCATAGTATACCTGTGCGGGATGTTGGTTTGTCGAGACTCTTGCCTGTTCCACTTTTCACATGGGACAGTGAGGAGCTTTTTGTGAGATATACACTGGCACAGAAATGGAGCATTGTGGGGATGATCTGCTGCCATGAAACTGGAGCCGCAACTAACTAGAACTACTGTATTTAGACACATAAAGTTCATCATCTATCGCCCAGCAGCTTGTCCTGCACAAACTTTGTCCCACAAGTCTTTTGAAACTCGTCTCTATCTCAAGCCAGATGTCCCACCTCTGTTGCAACCATGTTTAAATTATTTATCACATGTTGAATACATCTATGACATGGTCTTCCTCATCGCCACTCCCTCAGTACACCTCCCTCCATTACTATCTTTCCAGACATTCATGACTCTTTTTATGTCTAAATATTTTAATTTTATTTTCGATGTTACCTGTCTTTCTTAATCAATCTTCTTTAGTAATGGGTTCTTGTTGGACAGATCTGTTTGTTCCCATTCCCATTCAGAGAATTTATGATACTCTTCTGTAACCCCAACATTAAAATGTGCGCATGTGCTTTCCACCAGATTTGTTTTCTTGATTTTTTGACATTCACTCGCTTTGTACTAAGGCAGTGTCCATACATGTGCTACTACTTCCAGTGCCCTGGACTGATTTTTGTGTGTGGATTAGGCTTTCCCTATTACCAGTGTCCCTCGCCATCAGGCAAACCCATTCCAACTTCTCTGAGGTACTTGTAATTGATGTCCCTAAGTCAAAGATAAGAAGTCATCATTTTAGTCCAACTGACCAGTACAGGGACTGAACCTACCGCATCAGCATCAGCACACCAGAAGTTTAAGTACGAGTGTTTTTATCCACTTCGGCCATGCTGACCTCTGATTTGTTTTTAAATGCCCAAGATTCACACCAGGATGTTCCCACAGGAAATATGCCTTCCTTAGAGATCTAACTTTTGTTATTCTATCTGTCCCATTCCATGTTTTCAATGCTTTAGATTTTATGGAGCCATGTTTGTTCTGATAATTTCACTTATACTTACTGTCCACTAATATAGCTACTGTCATTGGAAGATAGAGAATCAGACATGGATCCCTCCCTATGATGGTGATAGATGCCCTGCAATGAAAAAGTTGTCACATGTGTATTAATCAGTAGGTGAAATAATTCAATTGTTTCATTTCTTAGAATGAAACCTGTATAGATGTATGGTGACTAATATTCTTCAAGAACTATATCAAAGACATTGTCATTACATGCATCTGAATATGTGTTTATATCTTGAGCTATGGCAGAACAGTAGTTAATACACTGGCTTAGTGACTCAACTAGTTAGGGTTCAATCCCCAGTAGCAATAGCATTATCTGTGACCAGTTCAAGTCTGAGGTTGACCCAGCCTTATTTAATGTGTAAATGGTTTGTTATGCATCATCTTGAAGACAAATTTTATTTTGGTGTTCGCTAGCTTTGAACTCAAGTGTAGTCCATACATGTGCCACTACTTCTAGTGCAATGACTAATTTTCAGCGCGTGGATCAGCTTCTCCCTATAGCCAGTGTCCCTCGTCATCAGGAGAAAACCACTCCAACATCGGGGAGACTATGAATGGCAACTCTCAAGCCTGATTCATTGGCATTAAGACTGTTTGAGCCCTGAAATATGCTATGAGAAGAAATAAACTGGAGAGCTTGGTGACAACTGAAAATATTGAAGGGAAAAGAACACGAGGAAGGCAGGGATGTTAATATCTGGATAGTAAATATTATATGATGATATCCAGGACCAAATGTACAGGTTTATTTCAAGAGGGCAGGGGACTCACTTGCATGTCCATTGCTGTCTAACACCAAATGATACAATCACTCAGATGCCCAACACTTTTGTTATTGTTCAAACCCTGTTGCCTCTCTGTTGTGTCTCCATCCTGAAGTTAGTGAGAAGCTTGCATGTCCCAGTGACACCAAGAGCTATGGACAGGTGCCAGACAAAGAGAAACACAGACCTGCTGCCTTGTAGGTAAACTGGGGACAGTCAAAGACTAGGGAAAGCAACCAGGTGTTGCAGTAGCAGTGGTTAGCATTAACTGTTGGCCTGGTGATCACATGTTTGAATCCCTATTGAGGCAGAATTTTAAGTTTAGCTTGCTTCCAGGTTGGTCCAGTCTAAAACGGGTACCAGAAAATGTCATGGGAAGCAAAGGCAGCTGACATAATATTGAATACATCATCCATCAAGTGCCAACTGGTGTATACAAATATTGGGCTCATTCATTCATTCAGTAGCATGTCCTTTGCAGAACCTCGCTTCCGTAACAACCCTCCGGAAAACTTCTCGATCACAAGCAAGATGTCCCGCGGCCGATACACCCATGTTGAGATCATCCACCACATCCTGCACCCATCTTCTCTTTGGCCTTCCTCTTCCTCTCTTCCCAGTCATATACCCCTCCATTATTGTTCTCTCCAAACTTTCATGACGTTTCAAGTGACCAAAATATATCAATTTTCTTTGTTTTATCGTCTTTAATAGGGAACCTTCTTCAATATTCAGCTCTTGAAGTATGGATGCATTTGTTCTTTTCTTTACCCAAGATATTTTTAGAAACTGTCTATAACATTTATATTCAAAAGCATTTATGCGCTGTTCAGCTTGTTTAGTAAGTGTCCAGGCCTCACAGGCATATGTTGCATTGGGAAAGATGCATGCTCTTAAAAATCTAATTTTTGTAGTTCTATCTGTCCCACTCCATAATTTATTCAGTTGTTTTAGTCTTTGAAGAGCAATTGATAGTCGTCGTTTAATTTCTTTCATTGTGTCACCATTGTTGGTAATCAATGACCCAAGATATTCAAAATTTTCCACCACCTCCAATCTTTCCTCATTAACATATATTTCTTTCTCCATAGTAGTTTTATCTGTATGCATTATCTTTGTTTTTGCTATGTTAAGATATAAGTTGTGATTTTCACTATTTCTTTGGGTTGAGGTTATTAAGTTTTCTATACCAGTCTGTGATGTGGATAGTAATACTGTATCATCAGCGTATCGAATCTCTGGTATTTCATGACCACCGATATTTAGGGCATCATATTGCTCCCTGGTTGTATCATCTCTGACATTTCTCATTATATTTTCGGCGTACAGGTTAAACAAATAGGGTGACAGCACACAGCCCTGACGGACTCCTTGCTTATGTCAAACCAATCTGATGTCTCGATATCTATTCTAACTACTGCTTGTTGGTCTAGATAGAGCATTTTTATGAGTTGTACTACATGTGAAGGAAAGCCCATATTCCTCATGATTTCCCAAAGTTTCTGATGTTGTACATAGTCAAATGCCCTTGAATAATCCACAAAACAGGAGAATAGGTTTACATTAAATTCTCTGCACTTCTCTATTATTATTATTATTATTGTTGAGTATATGATCTCTTGTTCCTCTTCCTTGTCTAAATCCAGCTTGAACCACTTTAATCTCTTCTTCCATTTTCCTATGAAGTCTTCCCATTATGATTTTTAGCAGAACTTTACTTGCATGACTGATCAGGGCAACAGTTCTATAGTTGGTGCATAATTTCAGGTTGCCCTTTTTTGGTATTGGAATGAAGATAGTTCTCTTCCAATCTTTTGGCCTTATAACATATTTCCATATCTTTTTACATAATTGACATAAGCCTGGGTCATTGACATTGAGTTGAGTGACCGGGCATGAGAAAGAATGGAGATGAAAGTGGGAGACAGTAAAGTGACTGACCTGGCTATGAGAAAACAGCCAGTCCTGGGAAATAAAATAATGAGGGTAGAGAAAACCCCTAGGGTGGATGGGGCGAGGGATAGTGTATTTGTGTGTGAAGTCAAGGGACTTCAGGGAATTGAGTTTGAGATACCGAAGGAGTCGGTAGTCCACGGAGAACGGTGTTGTGTGATTCTCCGAGCTGTGAAGGCAGTCCTAAAACCCAGGGTGGGTTACATAGAGAGCAGAGGCTCCGACCCAGTGGGTGGGTTGCATTGTGGGAGATCCAGCCGTGGATAGTAGCTGGACTAAATGTCTTGTGAATTTGAGATTCAGCAGGCCGTGAGAAGCCAGTGATGTGTGCTGGTTAAATTGTGAGGAGGATATTTATATTCTATGGATTACATTATTTCTGGATGTATAAACATGTTCCGTCTGTCCGTCCTTATTTCTGGAATAAATGATTATGTGCGCCAACTCAATCTTGTTTCATGACTGGTGAAGGTGCACTTCTGGGGTGAGTTGGATTAAGAGACAGTTAGATAGCTCAATTGACACACCATGAACATCGTTACCTAGACAACGACCATCACACGTCAATATCACGCAAAGATCATCAAGAACATTGAACTTATCATCAAGAACGACGTGTGACAATAATGCATAATAGATTTGTATGCTTTCTTCTCCTCCTGCTTTAATTAGTTCAGCTGGTATCTCATCGCGAAGGGAAGAGACCAAGGGAAAGTCCAAGAAGTAAATACCTGGATGGCTTGGCCACATGGCATGGTCGAGACAGGAACACGGAGCTGATACACGACTCTGGTGATCGAGTGAGATGGCAGAAAATGACCACCCACGCTTATCGGCATGGCGAGGATTCTGTCACTAACTGGGTTATATCCTGTTAAAGCTTTTACAGTTGTTTTATCTAAACAAATTGCCACTGCGCTCTGGCCTCCGGCATCTCTACCAGAATATGTGAAAAGACTTCCATTTTTATTTGTAAAATGTCCCTTGCCTCTCCAGCGATGTTAACTAATTCCTAAAATTTGAATATTTAACCTCTCAATCTCATCACATACAACTTTAAACTTTCCCTCATACAAACTTCTCACATTCCACGTTCCTATTCTCACTCTCCTTTTTAGTCTGACACAGGGGATTTCCTTGGTAACACTGTCGGGATTAACTCCATCATGATGATTAATAGTACTGGCCACTGTGTCACACTCTTCCCTAGTGTTATCTAATCTGCCTGGCCTGGGGGTCTCACCACCAGATCTCTTTCTTATTTTGTTTTCTTTCATGGTTGTTATGGTTTCTTGGCAAGTTTTGCAGAAGGTAGTTTCCATTGCTTTAATTCTGGGCAGTGACTGCACTAGTCGGTGGCCATAGCCATTGTCTCTACTGATGAGATCATCTGCCTATCGCCGCAGAGTGCAAGACCATAACCAATAACAATCTGTCGGCTGCTCTCACACTCCATCCACCACCTGCTTCCATGGCATCACATAACCCTGATTGGGAGGCTAAATGGGTACTCCACCTTGCCCAAGGTTGTCCCATAGGCTAACAGAGGAAAGGAGGCGTCTTACATCTCCTTTGATAGGGAATACCCCTACCCTGCTAACCGGAAACGTTGGGCTAGCACCATATATTCAGTATACCTTATGGTATGTACAAGGGTACTTTACATTTATTATCCATGCAGGTTATTCAAGACATGAGTGCTGATCATCTACCATCTTCACAGGCAACTGCTGCGACTCTTATACAACTAAGCAGCGAGTAATGTCTTGGCTTATATGGGACTTAACCCTGGAACTTCAGCATCCCTGTCTCCCTCATAAAGCCATAAAGGTGATATTTGCCTCCTCTTGGAGTAGGGGAAGAAATGGCAGCGAGGAAAGGAGCCAGATACTTAACCTTTCAATGCTATGACTGTTTTTGTGTCCTGCTTTTCATGTCACACCCATACACTTGATCCTGGCGTAGGATTGATGCATTCTGGTTAGGAGGTAAGCACTTGCCAAACCATGAAACTTACCAAATCATGAAACTTACCAAATCATGAAACTGACTAGGTTCTGGTATAAACTGTCCTTCTCCATGGCTGTAAGAGTTGGTCCTCAGGTAGGTGTCTTTGAAGGGAAGTGATCCTGGTGGTGGACTAGGTGAGTTTCGCACCTGAAAAGAACAATGAGAACCTTAATCTTATTCTCTAGTTTCTTCCCCAAAAATAAAAACAACACATACTTTACAACAAAGTTAATAAAAGCCAGAAGCATGCTCTTTACAAGCCCAGCATTTATTGGCTGTTCGTGATTTTCCAGGAAATTTTACGTTCAATAGTTTGCCATTGCTTTCTGAATGTCCGACACTCATACAATTTAAATACAGAAGAAACAAAGAAAATGTTGCACGATTTATTGCCTGGCATATTTCACTACATCTCTTATTTACTTCATATGATATATAACTCTGCAGTATGCACCTGATGAGATGCAGTGAAATATGCCAGGCAATGAATCATGCAACATATTGTTTGTCATTTCTGTGTTTAAACTCATTAAGGGACAGTGGATACATTGTTTTGAAGCTCATACAATTGTAAAAATCAATGCAAATGAGTTGACTGTATGTCGAGATTGTGCAACTGTAATCACTACTCATAAGCCACAGATGGCAACAAAGTACTTATAAGTGCTTCCAATCCAACGTGGACAAGGCCCAAGGTTCGTACTGGAGTACGATCAGCATTGCCAGTAGTGGGTTGTGCTCAATCTTCAAACCTCAAATCCCGAAACAACCAAATAAATCAAAAGTACTTATAGTAAACTGAGTGAAGGCATTGGTCTAAAAGCGCATGCATGCATGTACGCACACACACACGCACACACACACAACTCACCATTTTTTTCTTAAGAATGTGAAGTGCATTATGAGTGAGTACTTGTCTATTTATGAGCTTGTACAATTTCTGACACTGTTAATTTACAACTTTTCGCCATGTTCCTAAGAAGAGCTATGAATGTAACAAGAAGAGACATACTAAGAAATAACGACATGCGAGAAATGGACTGGGAGGTTTAGTTTGGTTCGGTTGTAAAAATAACTATCACTGCACACAAATACCTCCTTGAATGCTCAGGTCTCCTACTATATCTCTCAAGGAGAATTACAACACTGTGCACAAACTCTGTAGCATTGCTGAGGGTCCACATATGTATACAACTATTATAACAGAATCACACATGCAATAAATATGTTTTCAAGAACAGGAGAAGAAACAAGGGGAACACAAATGAGAAGGATAAGAAGTGAGGAGGATGGAGGTGGGTTTTTTTTTGTTTATTTATTCCCATATCCTTTACAGGCCATTGCTGTCAACATCAGCATCTTGCAGCTGATTGTTGATTTCTTGGCAAGATTACGCTCAGTAGTTTGCCATTGCTTTCTGAGCCACCGGCTCACATACCCCGTAAGTTACAGACGCGGAGAGAACCGCTACCGATTCTCGCGCACGTCCCGTTACTCACGAGAGTATACCGGATTACGGAGAAAAGTCGTGTAACTCCTATACCAGGGAGACCGGCATGGAGGTGGGTAAGGAGTAGAAAGTATAATGAGCATGACAGGGAAGGGAGAAGAAGGGGGATAAGAAAGAAGTAGAGGAAGGAGGAAGACGAAACAGAGGAGATAAAAGACCGCCAGAAGGGCAGCGTCCGGATGTAATCTTAAAGCTTATCACTGACAGCTGGACCAAGTTGATCAAAGAGTTTATTTTCACTGGATCTAAGAAACGTTAAGGAAAGGGAGATAACATAACAACAATTTCCATTCCTGCTGCGCAATTATGCTGATTTCTCACCAGACACAACGACTATAAAAAGAAGCACAGAAGGCCTATCTTTCAACTGTGCAAAACTCCCGCCAACAGCGGCAGTGAAAGTCTGGAGATACAGTAATATCCAGTGTGAAAGCCAATGCCGCATGAACAGTATCATTTATGATAAAAACGGTAAACGGTTGTTCTCGACATGAGCTCCACATTAGTGATTCTGTCAGCTGTCTTAATCTCCCAGACAATTTTCTGTGCCTCGTTTTATCAAACTGGGCCGAGCCATGAGTCATGAAGTGAAGTAAAGTAAAGTAAAGTAAAGTAAAGTACAGTTTTCCAAGCCCTGAGTCAGGATGTAAAGTAAAGTAAAGTAAAGGACAGTTTTCCAAGCCCCGAGTCATGATGTAAAGTAAAATAAAGGGCAGTTTTCCAAGCCCTGAGTCATAAAGTAAAGTAAATGACAGTTTTCTAAGCCCTGAGTCATGAAGTAAAGGACAGTTTTCTAAGCCCTGAGTCATAAAGTAAAGTAAATGACAGTTTTCTAAGCCCTGAGTCATGAAGTAAAGGACAGTTTTCCAAGCCCTGAGTCATAAAGTAAAGTAAATGACAGTTTTCTAAGCCCTGAGTCATGAAGTAAAGGACAGTTTTCTAAGCCCTGAGAAGTAAAGTAAAAGTAAAGTAAAGGACAGTTTTCCCAAGCCCCGAGTCATGATGTAAAGTAAAGTAAAGGACAGTTTTCTAAACCCTGAGAAGTAAAGTAAAAGTAAAGTAAAGGACAGTTTTCCAAGCCCTGAGACGTATCACTAATATGGTGTAATTCACACATATTTATTGGCTTTTGGCAGTCTGTCTGGTCGCGGGGCTTAATGCGCTTGCGTGAGAACTCACCGGTGCGCTGACGGCGAGATAGGTCTTAGGTATTTCACTGTCAACAGACTCTAGCCCAACCCCCATGTGTTAGGTATTTTATTGTCAAAAGATTCTAACCCAATGCCCAGGTTTTCGGTATTTCATTGGAAACACTCTCCAACCCAGGGCTTAGATTTTAGGTATTTCATTAATAACATTTTCTAACCTAACGCCCAGGAGCAGACCACTCCGGACACTGTTGCGGTTTCCTTCGTAAGAAATCCACCAACGTACAGCAGCTCTCCATGCATAAATCTACCTTGTCCCTGGTTGGAGAGCTGAGTGCCCCAATGAACCAGTGCGCGAAAACTGTCCCAAACGAGACAAACCTTGGTTGGGGCCAGACTACAAAGTTGTTTATTTAATTTAAAAAAGGAGGAGCGGCTGGCCGAATGGCTAAGAATTCCGGGTTCTCCTCCGGGAGACCCGGGTTCGAAATCCTCGGTAAGGCGTGGATTATTTTTTCTGTCGCGGGCAAAAAAAAAATCCTAACCTGCACAGTTCGCGGCGACTGCACTAGCCAGGCGGCCTTAATTCCAAGGACCCCCCTCCCCCTAAACTGCAAGGTACTATAGGCAGTAGATGGCAGTATAAAATAAAAGGATTGATCTTTTTGCTCTAATTCATTTCTGCAGTATGCATCTGAAGAGATGCAGGGAAATACGCCAGGCAATAAACTGTGCAATCTATTGTTTGTGCCTTCATCATTTAAATGCGTACACTGTATAGTTAGTTTCTGATTTCCATACCTTCCCTTTATGTCTATAAATCCCGGATAAATATCTGGCAAAACATTTCTCATGCTATTTCAATGGCGTCAATAGCGACCCAATGAATGGTATTTGTGTATATTGGAATATCGCTGTGTATCCTGCACGGCATTCCTCAATGTCGTTATTACGTTGGATGTTGCACAAACCATACTCTGACTTCAACATATGCAGGCAGATGCAACGTGTTCACGAGCCGCGGTGTTTAGCATTTGCTTTCCAAAGCAGTTGTCCGGGTTCAATCTCCTGGGCAGGCATGATTATCTATTTCCACATCAGTAGGACTCTGAGCCGGCGCTGATTCGGAAACTCACATTAATTCATTCACTAAGTAGCGTATTCTTTGCAGAACCTCGCTCCCCTAACTTTCCTGAAAACTTCTCGGTCATAAGCAAGATGTCCCGTGTCCGATACACCCATCTGGAGATCATCTGCCACATCCTGCACCCATCTTTTCTTTGGCGTTCCTCTTCCTCTCTTCCGAGGAATATACCCCTCCATTATTGTTCTCTCCAAACTTTCGTGACGTTTCAAGTGACCAAAATATTTCAATTTTCTTTGTTTTATCGTCTTTAATAGCCAACCCTCTTCAATATTCAGCTCTTGAAGTATGGATGCATTTGTTGTTTTCTTTACCCAATATATTCTTAGAATCCGTCTAAGACATTTATATTCAAAAGCATTTCACAAACCCTCTTCAATATTCAGCTCTTGTAGTATTGTTGCATTTATTCTTTTCTTTATCCAAGATATTCTTAGAACTCGTCTATAACATTTACATTCAAAATGTTCAGCTTGTTTAATAAGTGTCCAGGTAGCATATCACGTTCGAAACAGCTGTGTGCGATTTGGAAGCAGATCGCCTTGCGTAAGTTTTCATAACATGGTATTAGCATCAGTGGTTCAGACAGCAATGGCAAACTAATGAACGTAAACTTGCCCAGTAAATCATAAACAGCCAAAAATGCAACGCCCTATAAAGGATATGACTAACTAACTTAACGAAACGACTCTGAGGTCGACCAACTTGGTAAATAGGATTCTGGCAAATTTCACAATTTTCTGGGGACAAGTCTAGGAAGAAAATAATGACGAGGAATGGAACTGTCCAGCCTATCACATGTCGTGTCCTGGAACATGTGAAGACCGAACACTTCCGTTCCTATATGTTCTTTAGAAGAAAATGGGATTAACCAAATAAAACCACCGCAAAGGGAAAGTTGGGTAGTGAGACAAGCGAGGAGACAGGAAACAAGAGTTGTCTTTGTGGCCTGGTACGGAACTCACAGAGAAAGATTAGCGATTGAAGATCAAAGACAACAAAGAGAAGAGGCGAAGGGTATCGACTGAGACGACGCGACTAATAAAGACAGACCAGAATAGGCATCAAAGGAAGGCATTGAACGGTTTCAAGGTGAAGACAAGGAACAAATGACTATCTGATTTGCAAAGATAAATACAGGACTGTGAGCCTCTTTGCTATTTATGAGAACAAGAAGGAAAAGGAGGAGGATGAAGAGGAGGAGGAGGAGGAGAAAGAGAAGAATGATACATAGACGAAGAATAAGGGGAAAAGGAGAGGATGAAGAGAAGGAGACGAAAGAGAAGAAGAATACATAGACGAAGAAGAGGAGGAGGAGGAGGATAACGAGGAGGAGGAGAAAGAGAAGAAGAATACATTGACGAAGAATAATAGAAGTAGGAGGAGGAAGAGAAGAATAAGAGGAAGGAGGGTGAGGAGGAAGACGGTGAAGATTCTTCTTATTATTATTATTACTATTATTATTAATAGCGATATTTTATGTAATTATGGTAGAACTGACTGCCAGCCATGATAATAAACCCATTCCCCAAATGTAGCTGGCATTAGCCGGGTTACTGCAGCGATTACAAAGAGTTAATTCTTGCCAGCACATGTCTGAGCTGGGCTGGATTTGTAAGAAGGTTGGGAGCAGAATTGCGCGCACATTGGAGGCAGAACTAAACACACTATCTGTCATCCGCCATTTTGCTGGCGTTGTCTACAGATCAAATTGCACTTAAATTGTGAAAACACGTAGACATAATGCGCGGTTCTGTTTGGGTGGAGAAAGGGTGGTGGCAGGAGGGAGAGGGAGGGGAGAGAGAGGGAGAGAGAGGGAGAGGGAGGGGAGAGAGAGGGAGAGGGAGGAGAGAGAGAGAGAGAGAGAGAGAGAGAGAGAGAGAGAGAGAGAGAGAGCGAAGAAATGAAAATGAAATGCTAACAACATGATTCACAGAGAAATAACTTTTACCTCACTCTTTTTTTAAGAAACCCCCCCCCCCCCTCTCCCTCTCTCTCTCTCTCTCATCAAACGTTAAAGGCGTGGAGATCGACCTCACTGCCCAAAGTTGTAATCCATCAAAGCTCAGTCTCTCTCCGCAAAGCGGCAAGTCTTCCGCCGGGAGAATAGCACAGAGCACGAACTCCGTAGCTCCAGCAAATACATTCAGAGGGTCTCCAAAAAAAAAAAACAACTGCACTCGCAGACTGAACGACACAGTACGAAAGCGAACCCACTGAGAGCGAGGCGGACGCCTTGACCTTGACTGACCACTTCACCACGAAGAGGCGCCACAGCTATTCTCTATATGTCCACAGACAATTTGTCGATACGTTTGCCTACTAACATCGTGTCGGTCTGTGGCTTGGGTGTAGTGAACGCAGTTCCAAAATCCCGACACACCGGGTTGGAAGTCCGCTGCAGACGAGGCAGCAGTTCGGTTTATGTTGATTTTCACAATGGTATAAGCGTCGGCCGCTCGGAAAGCAATGGTCAGTGTTTCATGCAACACAATAGGTAAATACAAAACTTGGACTGGCAATATTTTCAAACACTGCACAGTCATTAAAAATACACCCTGTAGTTGTATAGAATGTTCATTAGCTTATGACTATCATTACCTGGTGAAAATATGTTCGAATCCCCAATGGAGTAGAATTTTTTTTTAAATGTCCCTGGGTTTCCAGTTTAAAATGTGTACCATAAACTGACATGGAAAGCCAAGTCAGCCGGCTTGATATTGACAACATCACCCATCGCATGTCCATTGCTCTATAAGAATTTGGGGCTAGCACAATTTACCTAATATTACCCCAGGAATAAACAAATCATTAATTTTTCTTCCCGAAGTTCTGGTCATTTATTTTAGGTCGGCCTTTTTACTGTTTTCTCTCCACAGTGTGGAGGTAATGGTAACGGCATCTGAATCATTTCTGAGGTCACCTCCAACTCAATGACCTAAAAAGGTAGCGATGTTTACTATAACTCTCTCAGAACTGTAGCATGTTGAACTAAGTTCAACTACTTGCACAAAGCCGATATTTGTCACAGTACATCGCTGCACAGGGAACCAAGAACACAGAATTTACAAGTAACAAGATAATACCGCCGCCAATTTCTCGTTACACAAAATCTGAATGTAAGACTAGAATTTCTCCTTGTTTATTTACAAATAAGTCAGCCAGTCCACGAGAAATGCATTATGTTCTGTTGTGTTAGATTTCCTTAAACTAAATTAACATTTTTTGGGCATTGTTGCAGTGACATGAGATCAGGTTTCTCCGCAGTTCCGTCTATTCTTCCACCAAACTGGCTAGCTTCTGATTCCACTCTTTGTGTACACACGCACGCCGGTGAAATGGCGTAAACGGGGTTGCACAGCATCTGTCATTTGTTAGGGGATTCAAATCATTTTCTGACGTTTAACTGGAGCTCTGAAAAGGGTAACTTAATTATAAAACTGTCTACCAGCGTCTGTTGGATTAGATATCCTGAGTGCAAACAGAGTTGTGGTCTGAACTACCAGGTTACATTGCGTTAACGGAGCGGTGGTTGGTGTGAGCGACTGGACGGATTCGCTAGGTTGTCCTGCCGCAAATATCCTTCCACCGTCCACACAGGCGCGCTCGCACACATGCACGCGCACAAATAGACAGGCAGACAGATAGAGAAATTGGTAGATGGTCGGATGAATGCGTGGATGGCTCGCTAGAGAGACAGTCAAAGACAGACAGACAGACAGACAGACAGACAGACGGACAGACGGACGGACGGACAGACAGATATACACGTAGGCACACACACACACAAGCAGAGAGAGAGAGAGAGAGAGAGAGAGAGAGAGAGAGAGAGAGAGAGAGAGAGAGAGAGAGAGAGAGAGAGAGAGAGAGAGACGGAAGTGGCAGATGGTGATAGTGGGAAAAGACATAACGTAGAGCCTGATTTCGTTAACCCTTCTCTTCCGAAACAAACCATATACCTCGCTTTAACTCCTTTTATTCAAAATATTGTGTTCCTATAACCCACTACGCACCAGTGTTTTTGGTTTTATTTTGTCTGTTTGAATTCCAAACAGCCAAATAGCTATTACTTTTCCCAGCCAGACAGTAATTTTAAAGTTACGACTTCCTGGCACAGACACAGCCAACTGACGGAAGGTAACAGATTAGACATCAAATGCTTTTACCGAACATAACCGCAGCATTTTTTTAAAAACCTCTTCTTGCAGCTTAACTCTTAGTAAAGGAGCTGAGAGCAGCCTTTTCATGAGCTAATTTTCGGAAGAAAATGTCGGTTATGACTGGTGTCAGGAATCTGAAGTTCGTTGCTTCACGTCGACTTAACACTGAAACATTCACAACATAACAACATAAAGAATGCCAGGCGTGATGTGTAGAAACAACGAAACGGACTACGTGCCAGTTATTTGACTCAATCTGGACAATAACGAAATGGACTACATGCCAGTTATTTGACTCAATCTGGACAATAATGAAATGGACTACATGCCAGTTATCTGACTCAGTCTGGACAATAACGAAACGGACTACGTACCAGTTATTTGACTCAATCTGGACAATAATGAAATGGACTGCATGCCAGTTATTTGACTCAATCTGGACAATAATGAAATGGACTACATGCCAGTTATTTGACTCAATCTGGACAATAATGAAATGGACTACATGCCAGTTATCTGACTCAGTCTGGACAATAACGAAACGGACTACGTACCAGTTATTTGACTCAATCTGGACAATAATGAAATGGACTGCATGCCAGTTATTTGACTCAATCTGGACAATAATGAAATGGACTGCATGCCAGTTATTTGACTCAATCTGGACAATAATGAAATGGACTGCATGCCAGTTATTTGACTCAATCTGGACAATAATGAAATGGACTACGTGCCAGTTATTTGACTCAGTCTGGACAATAACGAAATGGACTACATGCCAGTTATTTGACTCAATCTGGACAATAATGAAATGGACTACGTGCCAGTTATTTGACTCAGTCTGGACAATAACGAAATGGACTACATGCCAGTTATTTGACTCAATCTGGACAATAATGAAATGGACTGCATGCCAGTTATTTGACTCAATCTGGACAATAATGAAATGGACTACGTGCCAGTTATTTGACTCAGTCTGGACAATAACGAAATGGACTACATGCCAGTTATTTGACTCAGTCTGGACAATAATGAAATGGACTACGTGCCAGTTATTTGACTCAGTCTGGACAATAACGAAATGGACTACATGCCAGTTATTTGACTCAGTCTGGACAATAATGAAATGGACTACGTGCCAGTTATTTTACTCAATCTGGACTTGCAATGGCTCAACTACCAAGCTTGGAATGTTTAACTTCAATGTTAAATCTTCGCTACAGTATGAGTCAGATACATGGAGAGCGACAACAATAATTACTACCGTGTTTACCCGAAAATAAGACCGCCGGGTCTTATATTAATTTTAGCTTAAAAAATGCATTATGGCTTAATTTCGGGGGATGTCTTTTTGAGATAAAAAAATCCACATTTATTCATGTGCGAACTTATACATGTATTCACATACAATTATGTCATCTTCTTCTGGAACATCGTCATTAACTCCCCAAATCCCGAATTCCAGCCTGCATTTCTTGCGACTCCATTTCCTGTAGAACCATTGGTCCCAGTCTCTCACGTCTAGCAATAAAGCTTTGCTTAAATGAGTATTTCTTTTCCATGTAGCCTGCTCGTAGTGCATTTGTAACTTTATTTCACACGAGTGACGTACTGAATTATGAAGCCACATCAGTTCATTATCAAGTGCGCACCAGTTGCGTCTGAACTCCGACAGGCCATTCGGCAACAAGTCTCCCATTCTAGCTGACGATCTTAACTAGGTCTTCTTCTTCTTCTTCTTCTTCTTCTTCTTCTTCTTCTTCTTCTTCTTCTATCGTTCGCCTGAAATATGTTTATAACTGCAATGTTGTCTCTTGTATGAATCTAACAGTTTTTTTTTAGTTCACTCAGCAGTCCATAGATTTTATCTTCCACTGTTGCTTCTTATTTTAGGGATAGGTCTTATATTAAACGCATCTTGAAAAAATCGTATTAAAGCTTATTATAGGGTTAGGTCTTATTTTCGGGGAAACACTGTAATACACTACAAATAATTTATTAATTGGTGCCTGCGAAGAATAGTAGGACAAAATTGATATGCTATAGAGCTGGGGGAGAGAACTAAACTAATTCCAGTGAATCAAGAGGTAAGAAAAAGATAGTGGTGCTGGATAAGCAAGCGACACAATTTGAAAACATGAAAAAAGTATAACTACACACTCCCTTGTCTGAAAAACCCCAAATTTAACGAAATAGTGGGAGACCTAATCATAAACCCGAGAAGAGAATAAAGAGACAGGTGAATACTATGGGGAGTAAATGGAGGTAGCTGCGAGAGGTAGCAACAGATAGCCTGGCGTGAGTTGGTTGAAGACCTATGCTACAATGGGAGTTAAGGGTAGAAGAAGAAGACCATCTTTACGGGAACTGTGTTACAGAGCTCTCTTTTCCCTCTCCAAGCTCAGAAACTAGCACAGTGTGCAAACAAATACTGGAATTTACATTTGTGGAGAGTTACATTAGGATATGACCAGTTGATGATCCAGTAGATTATATACGGACTGGCTGGAATTTCCCTAGCTTGGTATTGTCTCCTCCACGGGTTTCATTATCAACAGACTAACCTAATGCCCAGAAAGAATGTCTTATTGTTAGATGTGTCTTCAGCCTGTAGAGCTGGCCGGAGGCCGAGACATACAAAGCATTGTAAATAAGAAAGATATAACTACATAAAGATATACGGTAGCTACACAAAATGAGACATAGACAAGATATAATGGGTTCTGCGGAGAATCAACAAATGCACTTGGTTATGTTTCTTTGAGGCAGACAAAGTATTGTAAATAAGAACTATCTAATTACATAAAGATATAGCAACACAAAATGAGACAAAGAAGGCATATTGGGATCTGCGGAGAATCAACAAATGCAACTTGGTTATGAGTTTTTCTGCGACAGATGAAGTATCGTAAATACGAAAGCTCCAACTACATAAAGATATAGATATGGCAACACAAAATGAGACAAAGAAGGTATATTGGGATCTGCGGAGAATCAACAAATGCAACTTGGTTATGAGTTTCTATGTTGATTCTCGGCAGGGTTCAAGCATACCATTTCCGCTTCATTTTGTTCAGACGAAGGCATCACTTACCGGAGCTGTGTAAAGGGAGTTGTGCTGGGTGGCAGCGCTCTCTGGAAGTGCCGCGATGGCGGTCAAGTAGAGGCGCAGGCTGGAAGTATTCTCATTGCGATCCACTAGCTGTAATGCTGCATCCAAGTCTAGCTGGCATTTGAGGGGAATGTAAATCTGAAATAGTGTATCCAAAAATCACTGATTTTCATTAAAAGATACTTGTGTAGAATATGGAGGGATCACGTGCAACCATAAGAACAATAGAAATATAATTTGTAGAGACGTGTGCCTTTCTTCTTCTCCTTCGGTTGTAAACAATCTTCTGGAGTATTGGCGACCAGGACTCTTCAATAATCTCTATTGTGCGATGTTTTGACGAAGTTCGTGTTGCTTATATCATTATCTCTTGCCTAGCTGTTTACGTTTTCTACATAAATCTTCTGAAGTCTCTTATGCCTAGTTCTCTTCCCCCCCCCCCCCCCTCCCCCTCCCCACTATAATGCCAATTCCTCTATTCTATAGCTGTTCTGGACATGCACACAAATAACATTTATCTTTTCCTTCATGAGTGGTCGTGAAACACCCACAGCTCCCAAAACATCAGTTTACTTTATTACCTGTTCATGATGTTCTCAGCATTCTTCTCGAAATCCACATTTCTACTGCCAGTTCCTTCACCAATTTATTAGCCACTGCTCAACACTCGCATCGAAACAGAAGAGGTCACACACACATTGTTTTTTTATTAAGCGGATTTGAGCATTTGGGATATTTCTATTCTTCATTACATTATTCATTTTCGTAAACAACCCCTTAGATATGGCGACATCTGTATCTCTGTATCGTATCTTCCCTCATTTGTCATGGTGGCCTATATAATGAAAACAATTTGCCTTATTTTTTTTTCTGGCGTTCGCTCACTTTGGAGTCGGGTGTAGTCCAAACTAATAGTAGATGCTACAACTAATTAGTGCATTGGACTGATTGTGCGTGAGAGTTAGCTTCCCCCATCACCAGTGTCCCCCGCTATCATATGAACCCTTCTCCTACTTCTGGGGTTTTTGTAATTAAGCTCCCCATGTCAGGGACAAGAGGTCTACATTTAAATCCAACTGACCGGTGTGTGGAACGGACCCACTACGCCGCGGTCAAAAAAAGAAAGTTTAAGAGAGTTAAACCTCTCAGCTACGCCGATATCAGTGCCTGACTAATTTTTACGTTTAATCTTTACAGAACAAATTGGAATGTATGATCTCTTGGTAACAGCCTGCATTATGTTTTTCTAACGATTAATGATACTCCTTTCCTCCCCCAACACCTTGTTTAAAAAGGCATTCAGAGTACTGGCAGACTATTATAACTGTCATCAGATTATCTTAGAAGGTAATGGAATCCAATTTTAACCCCATGATGTTCGGTGTTTCTGAGTACTGTCTCGCTCTAAATGCTGTTGAGATTAGGTGATAAACCACACTCTTGTTAAAGCTTCTCTTTTAAATGCTCTGAATTCATGAAGCTCTTCTTCATATCTGATGGCAGATTCATGCTTCAAACATACATATAATCCTTATTGAAATCTCTCCCATCCATACTCATCAAGTCAAATGTCAAAAAGATCTTCTTGTTTAACTTTGTAAAAAGCTTTCAAAAAGTCTATACAACAAAGGTCTTTTTTGCATCTGTATACATCCCTACATGAACATTTGTATTCATCCTTCCATGAACATATGTATATATCCTTCCATTAACATTTGTATAGATCCTTCCAAAAACATCTGCATATATCCTTTCATAAACATATGTATACATCATTCCATGAAAATCTATATACATCCTTCTATGAACATCGATGATGTAGAAACTGCATTCCTTGTTCCTTTATCTGCAACACAACCAGAGTTCCTAAAATTTATGGCCGTATTTTGCTCACTTTCTAATTCCCTCTCAATATAATACAAGAAATATTCGCTCCCTTAGCCATTAATTTTTTTGTCTATTTCATCTGCTTATATCAACTTTCACCTCCTTAGAGGCCAGCATGGCAGAATGGATAAGTGCGCTCGCTCTTAAACTTCCGGTGTACCGTGCCTCGAAGTGCCTACACCGGCAACCGTCGAGGTATTAACTCGAAATAAAAGTACTATTGTCTTTTATGAAAGGAAATATCTATTTACGTCACTCGTCAGTCGTCTTCTGTCATTGTTGACCGTCTAGTATTATATATTCTTTATGCTGAATATATTTCTTATATTATTTTCTGTTATTTACAGATAATAACACTTCAGATATATAGATAGCAAGAAGTTACTGAATTTCTGTATTGTTCAAGTTTACAGTGCTGTTGAGTTACAGTTCACATTTTGTTCAACAGTTGTTATATTGACTGTCTTATCTGAATGGAACATATTTACATTTTGCATTGTTCTATCATATTTCAGCAAAATAAATTATTACACAGGTAGGACAAGATGTCGACACTACAATATTTCACGGAGTTGGGTGAGAAGAATGGATTGGCTGGAGCAGAACTTAGGAATTGGGTCATACAGGAATTTAGAGCTCTAGCTGCACGTGAGAGGATGGAACGACAGGAAAAACTGGCAACAGAGCAATTTCAAGCTACGCGGTAGCGTGTTCAACCCCTACACCGGTCAGTTAGACTAAAATGTTAACTTCTCGTCAGTGACTTGAGAACGTAAATTACAAGTACCTCAGAAGTCGGGAGTGGGTTCGCCTAGTGGAGATGGTTACTCGTTAAAGGGAAAGCTATTCCACACGCAAATATCAGCCCAGCATAGACTACGCTCGAATTTAAAAGCGAGCGCAAAAAAAAAAAAAACCCAAAAAACTTCTTTCTTCGATGTCCTTTTCCCGTTCGGTTAATGCTCACGAATACCTGTAAATGTATTTATTTTTGGTTGATTGGAAGAATAGCATGACATCACCGCCAGCGTGGACCTACTGTTAGTGAACTACAAAGTTAAGAAAACATGCCAACGCTGGATCGCATACGTTGAGAATTGAGACTGCCAGCTAACAACACTACCTACGCTGGGATGCACTAACTAAATGAAAGAAGGCAAAGCACTCGGGGGCAAGAAATGGAAACAGAGAAATAATGTTGGGAAAAGGGTTGTGTAAATATGGCACAAATTGTACGAAAGTAAAATTGGGTTAACAAATTGTTTTCGAAATCTCAGTGGTTGTTCCGTTATACTTGTAAAAATACAGCGCTGACTTACACAGCCGCAAAGAAATAAGTCTTTATAGAGACGTTTATGATAAGTGTCAATTTCAACCTTCAGGTTCTCTCTCTTTCTCTCTTTCTCTCTCTCTCACTCTCTCTACACGTGTACAATATATATGTCAACATCATATATGTATATGCACCATACTCGTGTCATTATTATCTTGTGCCTTGCTAACTGGCGTAGGCTTTCCCGTCATCGCTACGTTTGTCAATGTCTCTCTTCGTATTACACGTCGGAAGAACAATTTCTTATTATATCGCGCTTTATCTGTTCACGACTGCCGTCTTTATTTGGCAATTTTCTCTGTTTCCAGAAACCATGCCTTCCATTAATGGTCTTTCTAACCCACTATGCTGTTTATTATGGCCAAAGTATTTCACTTTCATTTGAATGCAATGTTACAGAAAACAGTCTAATCGGCTCACATGTAAGGACATAATTTATTATTCACTTTTAGCAGATGTTATTTTCTGAATACGTTAATTTACCTATTATTTATGAAAGCTATTAATACCCGTTAATTAATTTCCCGTTATGTTTGCCTCTTTATGTATATATGAAGCACGGCTGACTGCTAAAGGAATTTATTTAAATGAAAACTCACTATTAACGAAAGTTGGTGCCTTTTAAACAGAAATGCTAATTCGGACCATAACCATTGGCAGGTAGTAATAGGATGGGTAAGTCGAAAGTAGCAAGTTTTAAAACTGCTGTAAACAGGCTCAACACAACTACTGCTCACTTAAACAAAAAAGCTATACTATCGAAGAAGAAAATTACTTGCTTGTTATCAGTTGCAAACCATACCATTTTATCTCTTCATCTGGCAAGACATGATATCGAGAATAGATAATTTACCGTTCAATTATGACTGATAAAATATATCTTAATGACTGTTTATCTGGCAAGGCAGAGTATAAACACGAGTTAATTTACTATTTATTTATGTGTGGCAAAATATATCTTTTTTTATCAGTTTACCTGGCGAGACTGAGCGTTAACATGTAAATTAACCTTTTATATGTGAGCGGCAAAATATATCTTTTTTATAAGTTTTTTTGCCTGACAAAAAAACGAGTATCAACAACAGATAATTTACCAGTTATTTGAATTGAGTTGAGCTAAGAACCAACATCACTGCACTCTGGACATTCCCATACGCGTTCCACCCCTATGTTCAACAGCCAGCAAAGAGTCATACTACTAATCGTTCCCACCGCTATCTGATTGAAAGTTCTCCTGGTCTTCCCTCTCAAATTTGAGTTTCTTCCAGAACCCCTGCTGATCCCCCGCAATATCATTCTTTTCATATACGGGTTCTCAATCCGTTTCCCCGCTTTCTCCACCCGGTCCAACAAACGCTCTACCACCTTTCCACTGTCCATAGGTTCTCATCTCATCTCATCATGTTCCTCTTGTACCTTGCGGTGTCGAAGTGAAGTATAAACAGCGAGAGAGTGCCCGCTTATGGGCTTTATGTAGCGATATTCCCGTGGACTCTGTTATTCCCTGCGTCCATCGTTTACGTGGTCGGCCTCTTCCTCTGCTTCCCTCTGGTCTGTACATCATTACTAGTTGTGGTATACTGTTAGTGGTAACCTACTTGCATGGCCAAACCATTTGACTTGCTGCCTTCTAATAAAATCTAGCGCAGCTATAACCCCCATTTTAGTCCCGATTTCTTCATTTCTGATCTTATCTCTTCTTGATGCATTGAGTATTCTTCTCAGGAATCTCATTTCTGTTGTGATTTTTCTTTTCTCTTTTTCTGTCATTGTCCATGTTTGGCATTGGTAACATAGAGTTGGTAGGAAGATTTTATTATAAAGTGCTTTCTTAGTAGTTATTGATACATGTTTGTTCTTTAGTATTGGTGCCATTTGTCCAATTAATTGGTTACTAGAGTCCAAAGGTTACCACTTATTTATAAGTAAAATAAAGAACACTTTGTTTATCTGGCAAGACTGGATATCAAACACGGCAAATTAATTCACATCAACGTTTTCCTGTTATGAATGTTATTAATGAAGAGAGAGAGAGAGAGAGAGAGAGAGATAGAGAGAGAGAGAGAGAGAGAGAGAGAGAGAGAGAGAGAGAGAGAGAGAGAGAGAGAGACACCACACACACACACACACACACACACACACACACACACACACACACACACACACAAGGCTGCATAATGTTATTGCCTGGCATATTTCGCTGTATCTCGTCAGGTGCATACTGCAGAATATATCTTCTTATAGCCCATGCCGTGTGGCAATGGTGATCATGTCTGTTCACAGCATTCTGTCTCTTGTGCTGCCAATCATTTCTGACACCGACATTCCTCAATGCCATCATATCAAACTGTCCAGCATCTTCTTTCTTGGCCTCCCCCTGCCACTCTTCCACTGCAACCTTCCCGTTGTGACAACATACTACAGCTGCCCCCTTCTCATGACATGCCCACAATATGGACTGGCTTCTTCTGATGTGAATAACCAGTTCTCTTTGTGAGTTAACTTCTATCAATGTCTTCATTGCTATTTCTATCCGTCCACAGTGTTCTCATCATCTTCTATAAAACCACATCCTAGCAGCTTTCACATAATCCATCACTTGTCTGCTAAATGTCCATGATTGGCTTCAGTACATCAGGATTGGTTCAATGTAGCTTTTAAGAATTCTTTTCTTTACCTCGATTGACAAAAATAAATTGGAGCATATATTCTTCACCTTGTGAAATGTTGTATTTACTTAATCATTCTACATTTAACTTTCTTAATACATTTCCCATCTGCGGTTATTAAAATACCCAAATACATTGACTGGTTCCATACACTTTGATGTTGCATTTGAATTTAACATTTTTCTTTGTAATAACCATTAGTTTTGTTTTTATTTGATGAATTCACTCAACATTAAACAATGAAACTTTGAAGCTGATAAATAGAATATATATATATATATATATATATATATATATATATATATATATATATATATATATATATATAGATATATATATATATATATATATATTATAACCATAGTAAATTAATTTTAGCTGTGTTATTTACAAGCAACCCTATATACTGAAGAAATCACACAACATAAAGTAACTAGATAAATCATCCAAGCTGAAATATACACGTATTCACACAGCAATTTCAATTGCCTACCACGGTAATGCGAATATGTGTATATTTCAACTTGAAGGATTTATCTAGTTACTTTACTTAATGTTGTGTGATTTCTGCGGTATGTACCTGAATGTACCTGCAGCGAAATATGCCAGGCAATAAATCGTGCAATCTATTGTTCGTGTCTTCGTTTCAAGTTCACTACGGGAAAACATTGTTTAGACCCTATATACGTTTCAGTCTGTTTATCTGGCAAGATTGACTGTCAGCGGAAAACGAATGCGTAAACTGAAATCGTCTGAGAAATGCGTATCAAGTGCAACATAAAAACGCTACCCGATTACATGAACACTGGAATTTGAAGCACTGTGTTAATGGGTAGGCATATCATTGTGAACTTGGATAAAGTTCAAGACCACCCTAAGGAGCAGACACTGCCTAAATGACTTTCTTCATTGTGTAAGGCTAACCTTAGGCTCAAATATGATAACAATAAAGAAACAACTACAGTGGATAATAATAATCTTCCTCTTCTTTTCCTCCTCATTTCTTTGATCTCATAAAAGAGCAGGCACTCTACCAACTCATGCCTAGCTCTTTGCAGACATGTTTTAGGTTTTGTGGCTAACGTTTTCCCTATATGATAAAATATCCAGCCTCAGCGCCAACATTCCTTAGTCGTCTCTTACGACATGCATGGTAGGTTACATTTATTTGCTTCCTGCTTCCCCGGTAATAATCAGGCAGAACTGCTGTTGGAATGAAAGAAACTCATTCGTGTGACGGCTAAACAATGTTGTGGGCTGGTGGGTTTATTAACATTTAGAGCACACCCTATGTAGTAAAGTGACGAAACCTTCTGCACACTTTGAAACGTATTGGGTTTATGGTGCAGGCTTAAAGTTTGCTTAGACCAATCGGTTCTCGACGTTTGGTGTCGTCAGTATCACACAGGCCACCGTTAGTTTCCAGAATATTCCCTGGTACCCAGTTTAGAATGGCTCGAATGGGAAGCCAAGGTCAATTTAACACACACAAATCTGCCTCGAAGGGCATTTGAAGATATGACAACCAGGCATCCCCAAGCATGCTAGCCACTGCGTCACATCCCAGAGCAGAACTGGCTGGCAACAGAATCTTGCCACTGCTAGAAGTAATAGAACATTTGACATAGTATCATAACATTGTGTTCACAAAGCGATCTACTGACTGAACTAACAAAAACAATAAACATATGAAACCCTACAACACAACAGTATAGCAGGCACGTATTAGACACCTACCTCGCCACTACTCTGTGTGTAGAAGATGTTCAACATCATCTGATACATGTCTTGTAATCTGCGGCACAGATCGGCATACTGGACTGGACGTGGCACTGACAGAATCCTAATGTATAGAAACCACGTGAAATTATTGATTTCGCTCATTCTATATAATCCTATAATGTACAGACACCAAGTGAAATGTTTGATTTCTCTCAATATATATGTGTATAAGGAGACATTTTAGCTTTTTTCTTCGTTAGTTTGCCTTGAACTCGAGAGTAGTCCATACACGTACTACTACTAAGTAGCTGCTACTACTAGGGAATGCACTTGACTGATGTTTGCGTGTGGATTAGCTTTCCCCGTCACCAGTGTTCCCCGCCAATTGGCAAACCCACTTCGATTTCTGAGGTACTTGTAATTTACGTCCCAAAGTCAAGGACGAGATGTCAACATTTTAGTCCACTTGACCGGTGTAGGGGTTAAACCCCCCCCCCCCCCCCCCCCCCAACACACACACCTCTGCCATTAGCTCATCGGAAATTTAAGAGCAAGCGCCCTTATCCTTTCGGCCATGCTGACCACTAATGGTAGCTACGTTTCGAAATATTTCGCATGGTCTTATTCAAGCACACATGAACACAATTCACTGTTGGGGTGTATCCATCTGATAGCGCGTCACAAAGGTTTACAACTTCGCGTTAGTGCTCACAGCCCGCCTACATACAAGCTCATGTTTGGGTGTCAATTTCGAGCCATGCCTAGTAATAGTGATTTGAAGCTGTTTATCACATCCTCCACCTGCTACTATCAAATACTTGCATGCATTGACTTATTTCAGACTGCTTACATTCACTTTGATGTTGCATTTGGGTTTATATTTAAAGTCGCTTAAAAGTCGACAGGGTCGACTTCATTGCACCGGGTTTTATCCCATATGGCTCGGTCTCTTTTCGCAGTGCGGAAAGCGTCGCACAAAGCACGAACTCCGTAGCTCTAGCGACGACCCACAGGAGTGTCCGAAAAATTTAACTCATGAACCGAAGGACGCGGCCCGGAATCGAACCCACAACCTTCGGAGCCCGAGTCAAACGGCTTGACCACTTCGCCACGGAGGCTCCCTGGGTATATATTTAGGTATTAAGGAGGTTAAATATAGAATAGACCAAGCAAAGGCAACATTTCACAAGATCGGGAATATAATCTGCATTTTATGTTTGTTAATCAGAGTGAAAAAAACAGAGTTCAATCGTTTGTCTGTCCACCATCATATCATCTTGTTCCTCTTGTACCTTGTGGTGTCGAGGTGAAGTATAAATAACGGGAGAGTGCCCTTTTATGGGCTTCATGTATCGAGATTCCCATAGGCTCTGCTATTCCCTCTGTCCATCGTTTACGTGGTCGGTCTCATCTTCTGCCTCCATTTGGTCTGTCCACACTTCATATTACAGGTAGGCCCCGCTATACGTCGCTTCGTTATACGTCGTTTCGCTATAACGTCGTTGTCACATAGGGGACTAACTTCGCTTTACGTCGCTACGTTTCGCCATAACGTCGTTTTGAGGCTGGGACAATTCATGAAGGTGCTGAAAAAAATCAAAGATGGTGTTAAAACGCTACCCCTTTGAGTACTTCCAAGTTCACTCGTACCAGAAGCCCTCTTATGGAGAACATGGAAGCACTATTGGCCGCCTGGATTGAATACCAGAACCAACGGAATATGCCTGTGAGCAAGATGGCTATCCAAGAGAAAGCAAAGTCTCTCTATGAATATCTAGCTAAGAAAGCGGGTGAGAGCAGTACTAGTAGTGCTGATGACAGTTTTGGAGAGAGTCGTGGTTGGTTTGAGCGCTTTAAGAAGCGTTCACCCTGCACAACATTCAGACAACAGGTGAAGCGACGAGTGCTGATTCTGCAGCTGCAGAGCGTTTCCCTGCAGAGTTAAAGGCCATGGTTGAGGAGGGTGGTTACTTTGCAGCAGACATTGGACACATTTTTTGTTCAAGCAAAGAAGAGCCAGGAAAAGAGGCAGGAAGAGGTTACAGTTTCATCCTCAGATGAAGAGGCATAATTTAATACCTCTACATCCCAATACATCTACCACTCGCCCTCCAACCCACCTCTATTTAGCCAATAAAAATCAACAACCATCAAAATAAACATTACTGTAGTACACAATACACCGATTAATTTAATTCTATGGGAAATAGTGTTTCACTATACATCATTTCACTTAACGTCGCGTTTTCCAAGAACGCAACCCCGACGTTAACCGGGGCCTATCTGTATTTGCATTTTCCGCAGAAACCAATGTATGAATCAGCAATACCACCATGACGCGAGTTCTTTCAAGAACGCCACTCGTATCACGCCCGCCGAAAAGATTCTCGATCCCAGGCCAGTTCCCCTGCCTCAGACATTTTCATGCCCATATGTTTTAATGTTCTGTGTCCATCTCCGTGCTGACCGACACCCGCAACATCTTCCAGGAACCATGCCCGCAGTCGCTGTTCTCTCCCAGCTGCAGTGGCGTCTAACATGACCAATTATTTTTGTTTGCGAGGTATGATTCTGTTTATGAGCCAGTTTCCCCTCGATGTTAAGCATGTTCAGATCTTGTAGAATGTTGGTGGTTTTATTCTTCTTCTTGACTTACGGCATTCTAAGAATGTTTCTATACATTTAACTTAAGAGCCTCGATTTTCTTCTTTGGTGATATCGAAATGGGCCACGACTGACATCTGTATATTGCAACTGGAAAGAAAAATGCATGTTCTAAAACATTGTTACTTCAATTTGTTTGCTGGTGTTCTACTAAGCGCCCTTAATACTGTTACACTTCTACATTGCTATGTCTAATCTACATCCGACATCTTGTCAGCAATCTCCATTACCTTTGATTATAGACCAAGATATTCAAAGCTTGTGGCATTTTAAAGTTCTTCATTGCTGATTGTGATTATTTGCCGACGAGTAGTTTTGTCAGTAGACATTTGTTTCAACAAGTTCGGGAACATATTTTGATCCTCCTTGTGTCTTTTGGCATGTAGCATTAACACATCAAATTCCTGAGCAATATTTGAGAGGATAACCGTGTCATCTGCATATCTGAGTTCTGGAATTGGATTTCCACAAATTATGAATGGATCAAACTTGCCGCTGGTCTCATCATGTTTGACGTTTCTCATTACATTTTCTGCGTAGACGTTGAACAGGTATGGGGAGAGAATGCAGCCCTGCCTTACTCCCCTTTCACCTCAAAGCAGTTTGATGTTTCAAAGAGTGAATAGATGGTATGTTTCAATTAAATGAAAGTACAGAGAGCTTTCGTAATAAATCTAGGTCATTTTATAAAAACAGCTCACAATGAGTAAAATAAAGCTGTATACCAAAACAGCTCACGGTGAGTTTAACAAAGCTCTATACCAAATATCTCACAATGAGTTTAGCAAGACTCAAAGCAAAACATTGTCTATTCTCTGAGATCACTGTCTACCTGGCAAAGCACCATACGGTTACCAACCGCTAGATACGAATGTGCCAAATGTCCACGATTCACCCCAAACCTCAGAACACAACTGAAGTCATTATTTACCCACAACACATCCTGTACTATTAAAATACTAATTCGATTTATTTTGGTTATTTAGGGGTTAATTAAAGTGTGCAGATTTTCAACACTAAATGTTGTATCAACTGGGGTTAGCAACCATGACGCTTTACAATGTAATTAATTTCTTTAGCAATATGTGCTGTCATCAACGGGCAGTTTGACTGAAACATTGACTGATCACCCTTGACTTCTTCTTCTTCTTCTTCAGCGTTCCGAGCCATTGAGGTTCTTTGCTGCAGATACAATCCGTCTCCATTCGTCTCTCTGGTTGACCTTCTCTTGCCAGTCGTTGATTCCAAGTGCTTGTAGGTCTGTATATATATTATCTCTCCACCGTCTTCTTGGTCTACCTCGGGGTCTACGGTCATTTATTTCCTGAGTGTAAGCGAGTTTTGTTTCCCTATTATCTTGACTTGAGGACGTAAATTACAAGTACCTCAGAAGTCGGAGTGGGTTCGCCTGATGACGAGGGGCACTGGTATTATGGAAAGTTAACACGGAAATATTAACCTATGGTCCTAGAAGTAGTAGCACGTATATGAACTACACATGAGCTCAAAGCGAGTGAACGCATTAAAAAAAATACAAAAAACTCCATGTCGTGATGCAAGACTGTCTAAAATGTTCGGTCGTTGCCGTCCTCTACCGTTTATGCTATTAAGCGTATCGCTGATAGTGGCTGCAATGATTGCATGTCACAGACCAGGAGCGTGGACTCACCTGCCCACCTCCAAATCACGGCTATATCATTTCCATCGAAGATGTGCACTACTAATTTGACAAACCTGTTATAATTCCCATCGAGTGTGATTTCTACTAAATGACAATTAGATTCAAATACAACCGTTGTAGTTCAACAAGTGTCGGCGACTATGGTTTATGGGTAGTGAACGAAGTTTCACAATCCCAATATACCGGGTTCAAAATCAGCTGCAGGTGCAGGTGATTTGGAAGCAGACATGTTTTGCGTTGATTTTGACAATGCTGTAAGCGTCGGCCATTCAGAAAGCACTGGCAAACTACTGAACGCAAAATTGCCGAGAAAATCGCAAACAGCAACAACAACAAAATATAGTATCGATTGGTTTATAACATAGGAGTCTAGCACATGCCCAATACGCCTCAAGGTCTGTAAAGGGGTCCTTTACTTGTTACTTATTAACATATCCAGTTCTATCCCAGACATGAGTTATTTTACAAGCTATATAAATCTTTACTTGTTAACATATCCAGTTCTATCCCAGACATGAGTTACTTTACACGCTATATAAATCTTTACTTGTTAACATATCCAGTTCTATCCCAGACATGAGTTACTTTATAAGCTATATAAATCTTTACTTGTTAACGTATCCAGTTCTATCCCAGACATGAGTTATTTTAAAGCTATATAAATCTTTATTTGTTAACATATCCAGTTCTATCCCAGACATGAGTTACTTTATAAGCTATATAAATCTTTACTTGTTAACATATCCAGTTCTATCCCAGACACGAGTTACTTTACATGCAAAATAAATCTTAGACCAGATTGTTATCCCAAATAGCACGCGTCTCTCGTCACAGAGCGGCTAGCGCTTGCCGAAGGGTTCGCTCAAAGCACGAACTCTGTAGTTCGTAATTGTGATGTGCTCGGTGTGTCCAGCCACTCATGTCGTATGAAGATAGTCTGGACCTTCTTGAGCATGTTCTTTGAGTCGCTCAGTATTCATACGTGTGCGTACGTCTCCTTTCCGAGTCAATTCAGGGTACTGGTTTGCCATGTAGCACTTCAGAATGAGACACAGAATTTAAAGTGAAAAGAACCCGAAGGATTAATCTCTAAACAGCAGACGGCAAGGGTTGCTAAGTGACGTCACTATGCGAAAACTCTATTCAGTCACACCGAGATAAACGAAATGTTTACGTGCAATTTCTTACTCACCTCTTCTCTCCGCCAAACTCGCACTTGACCTTCAGCTCGTTCCGAGTCTTCTGCAGATGGTCAATGGCTCGCCTCTGCGCCTGCTTGTTACCAACCTTCAGGCCATGCTCCAAACTGTTCTTGATGGAGTCTACCACATCGTTCAAACTCGGATCTTCTGTAATACAACAAAACTAGTTGTAAACGCTGCAACATTATTATAGCCTTGAAGGAGTCTACCACATCGTTCAGACTCGGATCTTCTTAATACAACAAAACTAGTTTTAAACGCTGCAACATTATTATAGCCTTAACTTAAACAATGTATATTCTTTGTAGGATGTTGCGATCAACCTTAACTCCAGGTTGATTTTATTGACAATATTCTGCTCAGTAGTTTGCCACTGATTTCTGAAAGATCAGTCGATGTTGAAGTCAAACTGACCAGTGCAGGGGTTGATCTCGCTAACCCACTTCCAGCACACCGGAAGTATATGGTGCATTTTTAATGACTGTGCATTGTTTGAAAATATTGCCGGTCCAAGTTTTGTATTCACCCTCTGTAAAGTTCATGCAACATAATAGGTAAATACAAAACTTGGACCGGCAATATTGTCAAACACTGCAGTCATTAAAAAACACCCTGTATAAGAACTAGATCGCTCTTATCCTTTGGCCATGTCGACAGCAAACTAAATAAACTACTGTACAAATAGCATCGGGTGTTAGCTGTATATCCTTTACAGGACGTTGCAGTCAACACCAACATTTTTCCTCTTGTGATCTCTTGGCAAGTTTACGTTCAGTAGTCTGCCATTGATTTCTGAACAACCGGCACCTATACCATTTCGTAAAAAACTAACGCAAGGCGGTCTGCTGCCAAATCGTCCGCAGCTGTGTTTCGAACGCGGGTATGCGGGAATACGAACTGCGTCAGTAACACCTTCGCCGCGGAGTAGGAAACATCGAAATAGAAGGGTTAATTTAACTCCTACAATGAAGTGACCGCGTGGTCATGGACCAACGGGGCTCTGGCTTGCCAGGGAGGACTGACGGACTCTCGTGGTCATATTTTTGTCCTAAACCTGCAATTGGCCTAGCAAGCCGGCGCAACGGATTTTCATACTGCTCGTAGAAAAACTTAAGTAGAATCGAACTGACCCACATGGATATAGACAACTCAGAGAAAAATCAATCGCATTTAATGAAACACTCTACTTAGCCTTTTTGTAGACCAAGAAAAAGCATTTGATAGGGTAGATAGAAACAAGCTGTGGGAAATCCTTAAACGTTATGGAGTGAGTACACATCTAATAAACTTATGTAGAAGCTTATACAACAATTGTGAATGTATAGTGAGAACAAATGGGGCACACTTAGAACCCTTCACGATCAGATCCGGAGTACTACAAGGGTGTGTCCTATTCCCCCCTCTTGTTCATGGCCTATATAAACAGCATATGTAAAGAAACCAGCCAATCAGAGACCGCAAGGACACCGCATGAACAGAACACATAAGAAGAACCAACAGCAAATTACGCTATTAAAGAACTCCTATCTGCGGACGATCAAGCTTCTAATAGCAAAATCAGAAACATAATTACAAGACCACATGAATAGTTTTAAACGAATTGTTTAAAGAACATAAAATGAAAATTAGCACAAGTAAAACAGGGATAATGGCTATAACCAAAGAAGAAAAACCAATAAGTATTCATCTAAAAGAACACCCCCTTAAACAAATAAAGAGTTTCAATTACGCAGGAAGTATAACATCATCAAATGGCGAATCAGAATATGAGATCGAAAATAGATGCAATAAGGCAAACCAACTCATTGGACACATGGCGCCAATAGTAAAGAACAAATACGTATCAATAGTTACTAAAAAAGCACTCTACAATACAATCTTCCTATCAACACTATGCTACCAGTGCCAAACTTGGACAATGGCAGAAAAGAAAAAGAACAGAAAAATCACAACATAAATGAGATTCATGAGAAGAATACTCAATGCATCCAGAAGAGAGAAAATCAGAAATGAAGAAATCAGGACTAAAGTGATGGTTATTGCAGCGCTAGATTTTATTAGAAGGCATCAAGTAAAATGGTTTGGTCATGTAACTAGGTTACCAACAGTATACCACAACAAGCAATGATATACAGACCAAATGGAAACAGACGAAGAGGCCGACCACGTAAACGATGGACAGAAGGAATAGCAGTTTCCATGGGAATATCGATACATGAAGCCCATAAACGGGCACTCTCCCGCTGTTTATACTTCACCTCAACACCGCAAGACACAAGAGGAACACGACGAGATGAATGAAATGATACAATGATTAAATATGAATTATTATTCTTCTGCGTTCATCCGGAGTTTTTTTTTCGGACGTGACTGCGTTGTGCCTGTTTACAGCAGAGCTGCGTTCTTGCGCCGTTAGGCCGACACATCCGACTTCTGTGGGAAATATGAATTGATATTATGACTGGGAGCCTATGTGACGCGGCAGACTAGTGCTCTGGCCTGTCATCCAGGTAGTCCTGGCTTCAGTTTACCTTAGAGACAGAATATTTTAAATGACCACATGGACCATTTTAAATGACTACGGTCGACCCAATCTCATAAAATGGGCACCACACAATTTAATTCTCTGGCTGGTAAGTCTGTCGGCTATGTTTAGTCAAGAAAACATGGGCTTTGAACCATATCTCCTATAAGCCATCATGGCAAGGAAGCGAGGGTTCTTCTGCGTGTGTGTGAATATTTATATCAAGCAAGACAAGATATCACACTACGATAGCAGCAGCCGGAGAATCATAAATTCAAGGTTCTCCAGTATTCTACTGACTGAATTGTTGGTACATCAGGTTCAGCTTAGAGGAATATGCTTTCACTGGCCAAAAGTGACACCGACTTAAATTTGTAAAAATAAATGCAAACAGACAATGCAAAAGCTGCTTTGGAAACCACAAATTTACACACTTGTGTTGCCTTCAGGGGTGCCAGGAAATTATGACAATAACTATTAATCAAAACTCAAAACCGTCCTATAAGGTGACACAAAAACAAAACACCCCCTCCCCCCCCCAAAAAAAAAAAAAATAGAAGCATTTCAAATGCCAGTTAACACAGCTGAATTCGTACATGAGAAAATTTTACAGCATAACCAGATGGAACCATCTATTATGCCATTATTCATACCCACTACGAGACAAGATCTGACACTGAAGAAAACTAGTGCATACAGAATATCTTGAAACTGAAGCACTTTCATCACATCAAACGCCGGTGGTTTATGAAGAGCAGTATTGGGAGTCATGGTCCCTGGAAGTCGAGGCAGGGGGTTAACTAACACGACAAAGGCACAAAGACAAGCATGACTAACTGGGCTTGAAAATACACGAGGCAGAGAAACTGGTGAAGGATCCAAAGTCTTTCAGACGGGCTGTGGTGACGATGGCTTTTCTGTAAAAGACTTGCTTCATGATGATTCTCCAGTCGAATGTTTGGTCCATATTTGCAATTAAGTGTCAGATGGGTGTCTTTTCTAAGTTGGGAGGAGATTGTATTTATTGGAGTTTCTAAAAATAAAGAAAGATGATGAGATGAACACCTTGTGCCACATATATTGAAAGGCAGAATATCAAATGGTTCGGCCATCTCGTTAGAATGCAACACTGTCAACAACCAGTACTGTGCCATATCAAAGGAGATTCAGCAAGAGGTGGCCTGAGAAGAAAATGGATTAAGACATCATAACCATTGTATAATCACATGGAATGACACTAACCTGTGCGTTCTAAATGTTGGTAGGTTTTCAAGCACAGCTTGCATTTTATAAAAGAAAATTGTCTTCTAAAGTCTATAGTTTAGGTGCTATAAGATTTTTCTTTTCTTACTCGCCTCCGTAGTATCCATTTAAAGGTATCTTTCGCATGACAGACAGACAGGCAGACGGACGAGCGAATGGACATCGTGCTGAAGGGTGGACAAACAAACAGACAGACAAATAGGTCAGCATGGCCAAATGGATAAGAGCACTCGTTCTTAAACATCCGGTGTGCCGATGCCGAGGTAGGGGGTTCAACCCATACACAGATCAGTTGGACTAAAATGTCGACTCCTCGTTCTTGACTTGGGGCCGTAAATTGCAAGTACCTCTGAAGTCGGCGTAAGTTCGCCTGATGGCGAGGGACACTCGTAGTAGGGAAAGCAAAAATCAGTCCAGTGCACTAGAAGTATCAACACATGTACGGACTACGCTTGAGTTCAAAGGGAGCGAGCGCAAAAAAAAAAAAGAAACAAAATAGACAGACAGTCGAGAACTATATTCAAACAAACCACATCGATTTTTTTTTTAACATCCACATAACGAAACGTACCTGAATTAACTAGTAAAAGATCTTTTACTTACAAATGGGGTTCAAGAATACTAGATAATCCCGTTATCTACAAATATATCAGAGAGAGAAACACAATAACATGACAATTAAATGCACACATTCACGAGCTCAGACAGTACACGGTTATCTACGATATTTATCTAATCTATCTACCAACCTACCTACTTACAGATACATACGCATATCTACATACCTATATATCTACATACTTTAATGTATTCAAAACAGCAGCAGCAGCAGCAGTGGCAGGAGGAGTAGCAGTAGTAGTAGTAGTAGTAGTAGTAGTAGTAGTAGTAGTAGTAGCAGTAGTAGTAGTAGTAGTAGTAGCAGCAGTAGTTAGTAGTGTAGTAGTAGTAGTAGTAGTAGTAGTAGTTAGTAGTAGTAGTAGTAGTAGTAGTAGTAGTAGTAGTAGCAGCAGCAGCAGCAGCAGCAGCAGTAGCAGTAGTAGTAGTAGTAGTAGTAGTAGTAGTAGCAGCAGCAGCAGCAGCAGCAGCAGCAGTAGTAGTAGTAGTAGTAGTAGTAATAGTAGTAGTAGTAGTAGTAGTAGTAGTAGTAGTAGTAGTAGTAGTAGCAGCAGCAGCAACAACAGTAGCAATAGCAGTGGTAGCAGTGGTAGCAGTGACACTAGAAGTAGCAGCAGCAGCAGTAAGCCAAGGTAATATTTCTTCTCTCTCTAATCACTACATGAACTGATACAAGCGCGCCTGCGCCCTCCATGGCCCCAACGTGGCAACTAGCAAATCTCACGAAACCGTGAAATTGCTGCATTCTCCGATTAATTATAACAAGAAATGCGTGGAAGATTACACACAGGCTGATGTAAAATCAAGTGGAAGCAAGAACAACAATGCAGTAACAGGCAGGCAATGCTAAATGAAGCCACCTATATCAGGTTGAAACGCTGCAGGTGCACCCGTGAATGACGCAGCTATGGAGATAATAAGGTGGAAAGAGTGCGTGTGGATAACGCCAGACAGCTACAGAAGAGACCGACGACAAGTTTCATTTATCAGTTCAGAAGCAACACTTCCCAAAAATGTTGACAGACTAGTAAGTGTTTAGATACTTCTTTTTAGTCTACACCGTATGGCGCTGGTGATCATGTCTGTCCACAGCCTTCTATTTCGTATTCAGACATGATTTTCTTGGCATCTGTAAAGAGGATATCGTGTTGTTGCTTTCCTTCTTGGCAGGTACCATACGCCGGTCTCCCTGGCCAAGGGATTTGCGATATTGTTCGTAATCCCGTATATCCATGTGAGGAAAACAGCAGGTGCGAGAATCGGCAACGGTTCGCGCCGCGCTGGTAACTTACGGGGGTATGTGAGTTCAGAAAGCAATGGCAAACTACTGAACGTAAAAACTTGCCTCGTACATCAACAGCAGCTGAAAAATTCCGGTGTTGACTGCAACGTCCTGTAAGGGAATATGCAACATTTAAAAAAAAAGTTACCATACTGGTCGGTAACTGTAGTCAGTGTCTCTATAAAGAGATCTGTTGTCCACTTGAGACTATAGCTAACAACTATAGCACAACTAGCTGCTCTGTAGCTCTATCCACCGCATGCTTGCCTGGCTGGTTTCCCAGCTGAAGATGGCTGTGGCTGGTGTGCTGATTGCACATGGCTACTCCACCCTGTCATAGGGTGTCCCGTAGTCTAGCGGAGGTATGGAGTGCCTTATTTTTTAAGGGATACCCCTACCCCGCCACCCACGTTTAATTACTAAAGTTAGTTGTATATCCTTTAGTGGACGTCGCAATCAACCTGAGCATTCATTGACTGTTTGTGATTTTCTAGGAAATTTTACGTTCAGTAATAAATACCGGTCTCTGTGGCTAAGGAGCTTGCGAACGCGGTTTGTGAGCCCGTATACCCGGGTTCGAAACACAGCGGTGCTAGTTTTTTTCGAAAAAGGTATAGATGCCGGTCGTTCAGAAAGCAATGGCAAACTACTGAACGTAAAATTTGCACAGGAATCACGAACAGCGAAAATGCTGGGCTTGACTGCTACGTCCTGTGAAGGACATGCAACTAATTTTAAAAAACAATAAATACCAGCGAGTTCACTAGTTCACCTCTTCAAGCTTTCCACCTACTAGTAACGCTGTGTTTGTTTTACACATTTCCCTTCCAATTTCCTTCCAGTATATCCTTTAGCCGTGTCTCTTTAAATGACCTGAATACCTGAACTGTCCGACCATGGTCTCATTAATAATGTTTTATTCAATCGCAGCTTTTGTAATACTTCTTAGTTTTCTGCTCATATCATATAATTCTTGCTATTTTAACAGCTTCAGCTTTGTCCTAGTGTTGTTCGTGTTTCAGCATTATGCAGTATAGTAATGGAACACTAGTTCACTCTTATGTTAATTCCTTACTTTTCTGTTTAGATGTGGGCCGTTTCATAAATGTTAAACGGTGCTTTGCTCATTCGGTATGCATCAGAAATATCAGGAATATCAAGAACGACTAAGACAATGACTAGTAAACTATAAATCTCTTCTCTCTCTCTCTCTCTCTCTCTCTCTCTCTCTCTCTCTCTCTCTCACACACACACACACACACACACACACACAAGATATTTCTAAACTGATTATAGTGGCGGACTTCCGGTCACGAACATGGAGGATAGGCAGTGAAATGGTTAAGGCCTCTTGAGTGTTTGTGTTCGTGACCACCGTTTACTTTCGCATTTCCCTCATGTTGGCCTGGTAGTTTATGGTTCCATCGCCCTGCTAATGAGTTGAGTGCGTGGCGCGACGCTGTGAGCTGTGAATTTCGTGTGAAATGCTTTTAAATCTGCCCGAGTTTGTGGAGCGTGAACTGCATGTTCAGAGCAATAGCGGCTGGCTATGTCCCAGAATTGACCGGTTTTTGTGCCTTATGCAGAAATGTGTGGCTGCTGGTCTTCTGGTTGACTGCCGCTTCCTTTGACGATGAACTGTGTTTCGTGGAGGACTGTTGTTTTGGCATCCTGGCGACGGCATTATGTACAGTGAAAGTTTTTACATCTGTCCCAGGTTGTTTTGTTGTGTGAACTGCATTTCGGAGATAAAATAGCGTGGCTGGCTGAAAACATCTAGAAACGGAACACCAACATTTAGAAACATCAAGACTTTGTAGGTGAACATCTGGTTGGGAAAGAGACTGCCACTTCCATCAAGGATGAACGGTATGTTTCGTGGAGGCCTTTTGTGGTGACATTCTGGTGGCGGCATTATGCACAGTGTGCCTGAGCGGGATATTGTTTGTCGACCTGTCTTTTCCACTTTTCACATGGGGCAGTGAGGAACATTTTATGTGATATTCACTGGCACTGCAAAGGAGCATAATGGGGACGACCCGTTGCTGTGATGTTGGAACCGCGACTGAACTGAACTGAACTAAATATCCCTGTGCAGAGCGGGAGTAACATGGTACGACAGAACCACTAAAGCGGTGTAGCGAATGTAGAGAACTAACCAAATGTCAGCGATTCGATAAGCGAGGGAAAGACGCTGGAGCTGAGCAGGATACCGAGAAAACCTGTGAACATAATGACTAGAAAATCCGTTCTGTGAAACCTACAGGGCAACAGAAATAGTGGGAGACTTAAAACACAAGGTAGAAAACAATTAGGTGCAGGGATGAATAAATAACGATAATAATAATAATAAAGATGATGATGATGATGATGATGATGATGATGATGATGATGATGATGATGATGATGATGATGATGAGAAGAAGAAGAAAACAATTAGGTGTAGGGATGAATAATAACGATAATAATAATAATAAAGATGATGATGATGATGATGATGATGAAGATGAAGATGAAGATGAAGATGAGGAGGAGGAGGAGGAGGAGAAGGAGAAGAAGAAGAAGAAGAAGAAGAAGAAGAAGAAGAAGAAGAAGAAGAAGAAGAAGAAAGGAATAATAGCACAACATCTGAAACCCTACTCACAAAAGAATATAGCTGTCACTGTCTGTCATCTACTGCCTATTGTACCTTGCAGTGTAGGGCCGGGGAGGTGGGGGTGGGGTGTGTGTGTCTTGAGTCAGAGGAATTAAGGCCGCCTGGCTAGTGCAGTCGCCGCGAACTGTGCAGGTTAAGATTTTCTGTTTCTTGACCCCTCCCCCACCCCTTCTTCTTCTTCTTCTTCTTCTTCTTCTTCTTCTTCTTCTTCTTCTTCTTCTTCTTCTTCTTCTAATTTGATGTTGTTCTACACAAGAAGTCAGGTTCTTAAAAATATGTTGCTATATTTGAAAGCTCGCTGAGACACCAATCTCCCATCCCTTCAGGCCAATCTATGGACCAATGCTCAGTCTACAACTAACAAACATACGGCAGTCTTGAAGGAACAGGTTTAATGTTAATTACTTTTCTGGGACTGATACTTCAGTTTCTGTGATTGTGACACTTCCGACTAAGTATTCTTGTTCTTTTATTGTTGTTGCTGTTTGTTTGTTTGTTGTTGTTGTTGTTGTTGTTGTAAAGACTTCGATCGAAACATTCGCTTAAAAAAGTCGCTTAAAAGTCGACAGGGTCGACTTCATTGCACCGGGTTTTTATCCCATATGGCTCAGTCTCTTTCCGCAGCGAGGAAAGCGTCGCAAAAAGCACGAACTCCGTGGCTCCAGCAACGACCCCCAGGAGTCTCCGAAAAAATTCACTCGTAAACCGAAGGACGGGGCCCGGGATTGAACTCACAACCTTCGGAGCCCGAATCGGCTTGACCACTTCGCCACGGAGACTCCCTTACATTCGCTTGCACATGTGTATGTTTTCCCTTTCGTCCAGCATCCCAGTTATATTTTGTATTCATTCGGATTGAAGGGCAGGTTCAGTCTGCATGTGCACGGTAGTGATAGCAACAAAATCAGTCCGTGTACGTGACAGTTGAGTCCGCTGTATCCTGTTCTGTATCAGAACAGGATAACCGGATTTGCTCGATCGTGATAGTTGTTTGAGTTGTCTAATAGACTTGAGTGCTGTGATGTCAGTTTTCTAATAGATTTGAGTTTTCTAATAGACTTCAGCGTCATCCCGGGAAGGTTAACACGGTCAATAAATGCCCGCAGAAGTCGGATGTGTCGGCCTAACGGCGCAAGAACGCAGCTCTGCTGTAAACAGGCACAACGCAATCACGTCCGAAAAAGAAAAAAAAAACTCCGGATGAACGCAGAAGAAGAAGAAGAAGAAGAAGAAGAAGAAGAAGAAGAAGAAGAAGAAGAAGAAGAAGAAGAAGAAGAAGAAGAAGAAGAATACTTCAGCGCTGTGATGTGAAGTTTCTAATAGAATTGAGTGCTGTGATGTGAGCTTTCTAATAGACTTGAGTGCTGTGATGTGAACTGTCTAATAGAATTGAGTGCTGTGATGTGAGCTTTCTAATAGAATTGAGTGCTGTGGAGTGAGCTGTCTAATAGACGTGAGTGCTGTGAGGTGAGCTTTCTAATAGACGTGAGTGCTGTGATGTGAGCTGTCTAATAGACGTGAGTGCTGTGAGGTGAGCTTTCTAATAGACGTGAGTGCTGTGAGGTGAGCTTTCTAATAGACGTGAGTGCTGTGATGTGAGCTTTCTAATAGACTTGAGTGCTGTGATGTGAGCTGTCTAATAGTCGTGAGTGCTGTGATGTGAGCTGTCTAATAGACGTGAGTGCTGTGATGTGAGCTATCTAATAGATGTGAGTGTTGTGATGTGAGCTTTCTAATAGACGTGAGTGCTGTGAGGTGAGCTTTCTAATAGACGTGAGTGCTGTGATGTGAGCTTTCTAATAGACGTGAGTGCTGTGATGTGAGCTTTCTAATAGACTTGAGTGCTGTGATGTGAGCTGTCTAATAGATGTGAGTGTTGTGATGTGAGCTTTCTAATAGACTTGAGTGCTGTGATGACAGTTTTATAATAGGCTTGAGTGCTGTGATGTGAGTTTTCTAATAGACTTGAGTGCCGTGATGACAGGTTTTCTAATAGACTTGAGTGCTGTGATGACAGTTTTCTAATAGACTTGAGTACTGTGATGTGAGCTGTCTAATAGTCTTAAGTGTGGTGATGTCACTTTTCTAATAGTCTTGAGTGCGGTGATGTCACTTTTCTAATAGACTTCAGTGCTGTGCTGTGAGTTTTCTTATAGACTTCAGTGCTGTGATGTGAGTTTTCTAATAGACTTGAGTGCTGTGATGCCAGTTTTCTAACTGACTTGAGTGATGTGATATCAGTTGTCCAATAGACCAGAAACAAGTGTTATATTTACTAAAACGATATGTTAAAACAACATGCCAGGAATCAGGAACCTGCCATGAGTCTGTGAAGTGAGCCAACCGTCCCAGTGTATAGGCCTGCATACACATAGAACAGCTGGTTAATCGTTCCCTCCGTTAGCGGGCGACGACCGCAGGCGCCCAACCCTCGTCCGACCGCACTCGTGGCATGATCTACGTAGCCGTTTTCATGAAAGATGACTAATTATTAGTTTGGCCTGGTTGTGTTCCATATTTAGCTAATATTTAAATGTGGCATATCATGTGCAGGACGTTAATATCAACCCCAACTCCAGGTTGATTTACTAGGCAAGTTTTTACGTTCAGCAGTTTGCCATTGCTGTCTGAACGAGGAATCAACGTTTAAGTCCAAGTGACCGGTGTAGTGAATAATTCCGCTACCGCCAGCGTACCGGAAGTGTAACAGCGAACGCTATTATCCATTCGGCCACGTTCACTGCCTTTAGCTAACATATCTGCCCTAATTTTGGGGTCTGCCAAAGTGGGATGGTATCCACTATAGTACTACCCTTTTGTTGGTGTGGAATTCATTTGTTTGTCGAACTTCCTGGTCACAGTTGACTTTCATTAGTGTGTACATCTGACTGCAGCACAGCATTTTGGAACAGACCGGATTTTCCTTAGCGCATCTTTCCTGGCTTCCAAGATCATCACTTGAGAAGAGCAAGGGTTGCGCCGTCTCTGGTTGGCTGACCCTGAAGTATGATTTTAAGTGGCCCGTAAATTATCTAAGACATTTCAGGACAGCTACAGATAGACAGCCGGCTCTGCGGCGTAGGAGCTACGGACACAATCTCGCATACCGCGTTCGAAATACAACTGCGGGTGATTTGGCAGCAGATCGTATTACGTTTGTTTTTTAAAAATAAAAAACGACAGGAGTGCTGGTCGTTCAGAAAGCAATGGCAAACTACTGAAGGTAAACTAGCCAATAAATCACAAACAGTCAAAAACATGCTGGGGTTGGCTGCGACGTCCTGTAAAGGATATGTAACTAACTAAAGACAGATGCTCGCCCTAGATCCATACGGGAAGCAGGAATAATAACTGTAACCTATCATGTCGTAAGAGGCGTTAAGTAGGGTTGGCCTAAGACTACCCACTTCAGTAGAATATTGCAGCGCAAGATTTTACCAAATCGTGAACAAGACACAAAGGGTTTAGCGTGGGTTAGTGGAGAATCCACGCTCTGTCCGCAACTGAAAGTAGAAGAGCAGGAGGGGTATGATGAGCAGAAAAAGAGGAGGACTAGGAAGAGCAGAAAAAAGAAGAACAACAACAAGAACACGAAGAACAAGAACACGAACAGATATGACAAGAAGAACGAGAACAAAAAGAACAAGAAAAAAAACTGATAGACAAAGACAAATATGATGGACAGACAGATGGATGGACGGACGGACGGACGGACGGACTGACAGAAAAACAGACAGACACCGAGGTTTTTAGTTTGGAGAGCAGACATCGCAGGAAGCCGCAAATGTGTGTTATATCATAAAAGCAAACTCACATACATACAACTCTAGCTAACACAAGAGTGCAAGTAAAGGAAATTAAGTGACAGAGACAGCCCTACAGCTGTGAAATAACGGACCCTTTATATATACCCGTTTACAGTGTTGTGAAATTGTGGTGACTAATTCCCATCCTCGCCTTCACACCTTTGATACTCATTCACGTGGCTCGTTAGACTGAGAACCGTATGTTATTGTGGATTTAACAAAACATGAACTAGGGCACTAGGGGACGGGGCGATTATGGGAATGTCCTGAGTGCAGCGATGTCGGTTCTTAGCTCAAATCAACTAACAAAAAAATGACACTGCAACTGAGGAATGATCCATATAAGTTAAGACAGTGAAATTAACCACTACGTTACCAATTCCACACTGTTAGATTGCTCGCTCCGTCTGTAACGTGATAACTAGACAATGGTGGGAATCAAAACAACTGAATTCTAGTTGGGCTCTGCTTGTATCTAATGTGCAGAAACTCTACTACTCAAGAAACTGGGGTAAGAGGTTTTATTGTAAAGTTCAGTATGTCTCGGGGTGTACGTACAAAACTAACAAACTGGTTCTGCGTAAGTGAAAAGCGCATTCTGTTTATACAAGGCCTTATCATTTACTTCCATAGTGGCGCACAGACGCTGTACCCTTAACGATAACTAGATCAGTGTTACCCAATTTTGGTGTTTTCCCCCGCTCAATTATCCTATAAGAGGGAACGTTGTTGAAAGTTGATAGTGCACTGGCTTGATAATACAAGTCCTCAGGTCCAATTCCAAGTTCAAACACGGGCATTTCGTCCTGGTGTTTGCTGCGACATATCTGGCATAACATCAAAATATAAGCTCGAACAAGAACCGTCTAGGGTTGCAGAAAACAGTCCAGCAAAGAAGCATCAACGGAACATCAATGAAAAGGACTCACTCGAAGGCTGGCAATTAAATTGAAGCGGCGAAGTTTATTTGCTAGTATTCTTGAGCAGTGATCAATCAGACAATTTATGAAACCTGATAATTTTCGATCGGGTCTGTAAATGTCAGACGGGACGATCGTAAGAAAACATCAATTATAAATATTCAACTGTTGACCAGACTAGCTACTAAGAACTATCAAATTAGTATTGCAGTCCTTCTGGTCTTCTGTCCATCCAAGGTTACCGAAGTGTCCTTCTGGTGTGACGTTCTCAAACTCATTCCCAAATTCGGCATCTGTCCCAAACTCTTCATCCTGTACAATTTCAATGTCTTCCATTACTGAATTGTCTTCTTCACCCCCCCCCCCCCCTAAAATAAGGAATGCAGAGTATCAGGTTTTTCAGCACTGTCTCAAAACAGATGATCGTAAATTAATAATACTGCCCAAATAGAATAATTGTAACTTCTTTTATTACTCTATTTTTAAAAGTAACGTTAGGGCTGATAGTGGATGTAGGGGCCTTTTTACTTTTATATACAGAAATACACTGCATGGTTGACATGTTAAGTTCCCTGTTATAACTCGAAATCGTCCCAGCTCCAAACATAATCGGTTTTCTCTCTCTCTCTCTCTCTCTCTCTCTCTCTCTCTCTCTCTCTCTCTCTCTCTCTCTCTCTCTCTTCTCTCTCTCTTTCTCTCTCTCTCTCTCTCTCTCTTCTCTCTCTCTCTTCTCTCTCTCTCTCTCTCTCTCTCTCTCTCTCCTCTCTCTCTCTCTCTCTCTCTCTCTCTCCTCCCTCCCATCCCCCTTACTTCCACCCCACTTACCAATGCATACAAGTTAAGGGTACGACCGTTTCCACGCCAACAGGCATATACCGGGTATGCGGTACTAGTCCTGCATCCTTATACACCAACCGCCACTGGATGGATGATGAAGTCAACATCCTAGTACTAATTTTAAGCCGGGTGTCCCAATTCAATTGGTTTTTAAAAAAATCCCCGTCTCGAGGGGAATTCCAATACATGATCACTGGACCGGCAGTCAAGTGTGCTAGCCACTGCGCTCCCGCTGCTCCCATCAATACATGTAGTGGAGTACATTCGTTATAAGTGGATGTTACAGTTGCTGGCATGCCTTTTACAGGGCGTTGCAACCAACCCCACCATATATTGACTGTTCGTGTGATTTACTAGACGATTTTAGTTCAGTATTTTGCCACTGCTTTCTGAATAAAGGCGCCCCATACCATCGAAACTAACGCAAGCGATCTGCTTCCAAATCGCCAGCAACTGATTTCGAACCCTCGAATCGGTATGATGGGGGATTTAAAAAACCACGTTTCCCTATCATTTAAGTCACAGACGCCGGCATACGCCGATGTAACTGAAGTGAACAACGCTCACGAGTAAATGAGTATATTACATTACAAGTTAAAGGCCTTAAAGCTCATTGGACAAATGTTGCCAGACACATATTTTATAGACCAATCGACACAAGTATGTGATATGGTCAGTATCACATTGACCGCCTTTACTTCTTTATAATTTTCTGGTACCCATTTTGAGCCGTATCGACCTGGGAGAAAAACTGCATTATTTAAAATTGGCATCCACCCCCAATGGGGATCGAACCCCTGACCACCGAGACGACAAACGAGTGTCTAGCCACCACGCTACCACAACTTCCAAATTAGTATAAGCTTCAGTTTAACGGTACAGAAGCGCTAGCACTTAATACAAGTGTTAAACAAAGTGTAAAGCGAGGTGGTGTTAGACGAAACAGTGTTGTAAACATACTAACGACAGAGACGCCTGGTGGGAAATTTGATGCCGGCGGTTGCGTCATCTTGCTAAATGCCGTTGCTGTAACAGCCAAGCAAGGTCTCGAGCTGAGAGTAATGGGGAAAACTCAAGTTTCCTGAGTTAGTAAACGTTGTAAATCTAATCAACAAAGACGATTACAGTACGGCTGGTTGGTTGAATGGTTGATTGTGAATCATCAGGATCACTGAGTTTTAGCTCTTACGTCCAACATATTGCCGCTGAGATCGTTTGAGTCCGTAGAAAGGGCTTGCTTCTATAGTAGAAAATTGGTGTAACGACTTTTCTTCCGAATTGGTAACAACGTTCCATCCCCACGGGGGGCTTTTTTGCACATCCTCTTTCCCCTCTCCAAGCACATAAACCAGTGGGGTGTGCAAGACCGGCACTGGAACTTCACATCTGTTGAGAGGCATAATAGGCATTCTGTTCTTGCGTATCCCTTACGGGACGTTGCAGTCAACACCAGCATTTTTCAGCTGCTGTTGATGACTAGGCAAAAATGTTACATTCAATAGTTTGTAATAGGCATCCAATCAGGTTATGATTCAAACCAGCATATGGAGTTGGGATTAGTGGTTGGTTGGATTTAGGTATTTCCTTGTCAACAGTGTCAGGCAAAGAGTACTGAAATGTTATATATAACCTGTTGTACTATATGGTGGTGGATACAGCAATGTGAGCCAACACATTAGGCAGAGCCTGGAAGCAGCGGAGATGTGATTTCTGAAACGAATGCTGCGAATACTGAGTACTTGCCAGAGTAACAAACGACAAGTGCATGGAAGAGGCTAATGAAAATATAATATTATTTACAACTACACGAAAGAGGTCAACAATGGTCTTTTGTGACGACATGAGAAGAGAGGCACCGGAAAATATGAAAAGATCGGAGGTAGATGGGGTTATGGCAGGCCGAGAAAATGACGCTTGATGGCCCTGACTGTGGCATGGAGGAATATCAGTGGAATTGATCCAAGTCATCAGTGGAATTGATCCAGTTCATCAATGGTCGATATCTGTGGAAATTTATGACAGCCAACGTCATATGACGGTGCACATGCCATTATTAATTGTTAGCCAATTCCATTCGATGTTTGGGTCATTTTGTTATGTATGTATTTTGTTCCCTCTTCTTGGTTCTAACATGTTATTGCAACATTTCAGCTCAGCAACTCTGATTTTTTTCTTTAATTTGTAAAGGATTTTAAAGACATGCGGATCGACTTAATCGCATCGGGTTTTATCCCACATATCTGAGTCTCATTCCCCAGAGCGGCCTGCCGATAGCGCCGCACAGAACATCAACATTGTGGCTCTAGCGACAACTCTGGGGGTGTCTCGGGAAGAAAAAAAAACTGCAGTCGTAAATCGAATGACGGAGTCCGAAGACGAACCCACCATCTTCGCGTAAGGCAGGCGGATTGACCACTTCGCTACGGAAGATCATTTTGTTCTTTAAATGATTCAATGCCGAAGGATAATATATCGCCAAACTATGGTAATCGTGTTATGTGTTTCGTTTCGCGGTATCTTTGGCACTTTCATTGCTCAGTGAACGTAAATTTACATTATAATACTTGTTAAATTTCATTGTTTACCATGTTTGGTCCAGACTTACTGTTTGTTTGACACTGAATTAGAGAGAGAGAGAGAGAGAGAGAGAGAGAGAGAGAGAGAGAGAGAGAGAGAGAGAGAGTGTGTGTGTGCGTGTGTGCGTGCGTGCGTGCGTGTGTGTGTGTGTTAGGGGGGGGGGGGGGGAGACTGGAAGAGAGGAATGTTTGTGAAAATGTTCACATTTATCTGCTGCCTCGGGAAAGATGTATGTCCTCAAAAGTTTGATAAATTGGCTAAGTTACGCCCGGTTCTTCATATAGCGTGATTTATGCATTGCCTTGGCTAGTCACTATCTGGTTTGTTCTAAACATTCATGTCGAATTTAATTTCTGAAAGAAGATATTTCCGATTTCTGATGTTTTCAATCTCTTCATTACTGATGGTGACTGCTTATGTTGTCATCATGTTTTGCCAGACAAACGTTTCTTGTCGTACCTGTGTCTTTTGATAAACGGGATTTCTTTTGAGAATTCTCGTGCAGGTTAATTTACTGAATGAAGATATTTATACTTTCTGATGTTTTCAATGTCTTCATTATTGAGGATGACTTTTTATGTTGCCATCTTGTTTTGTCAGTGGGCATATTCTTTTGTTGTTGATGTTCAACACACGCTTCTTGCCGTCGCTCACGCTTCTTGCCGTCGTTGTTTCTTTTGATGAACGGGATTAACTTATCTAACACTGGGTACCATTTGAAAGGAAAACTTTCATATCAAAACAATAGTACTGTGCCTGGACTCGTCGTCTTCGAAAGACATGGAAAGATTGGCCACCTATTCCCCCATGCATCCAGGCGAATAAAATGTGATGGCGCTATAACTTGACAGAACCACAGCGGGAAACTGCGTAGGGGCAAATAACTATTATGTTATTATTATAAGCTGCGCGTGGATCAGCGATATCGTAGTGGTTAGAGTCGCCTGTCGTCCCAATGGACATGGGTTCAATCCGGATCTGGCCCGGGTTCCCATGTCGATCCAGCCTACAACGGGTCCCAGGACGTAAAGGCAGTGTGTGTGATACTGATCACATCACTCATACAGTGCCAACTAATCTATAAATACACGAGTCCAGCACCATTTGCCCAAAGCGCCGTAAAGGCCGTGTGTGTGTGTGTGTGTGTGTGTGTGTGTGTGATACTGATCACATCACTCATACAGTGCCAACTATAAATACACGAGTCCAGCACCATTTGCCCAAAGCGCCGTTAGACGTGCCTTTACGTTACCTTATTTAAATTTAATATACTATACGTTAAAAATGTGCTTGCTTACAATGGCAATGGTCCGAGTTCAATACTCAATAGGATTCTTATTTTCGCGCAACCTAAAACTAGACTATTTGCAGAACTGTCTGGTAACTTTCTGGGGAGGAAAGGCGTCGAAGAACAGCACCTCACAAACGCATCACCCTCATCAGTAATTTTTGTGTAACTCTCTCTCTCTCTCTCTCTCTCTCTCTCTCTCTCTCTCTCTCTCTCTCTCTCTCTCTCTCTGTGCTGTGTGTGCCTGTGGGTATGTGTGTGGTTGGGTGGTGGATGTGTGTGTGGTTGGGTGGTGGATGTGTGTGTGGTGGGGGGGGGGACACGTGGATGGATAGGGGATGGGTGGGTGGGTGGGTGGAGGATTTGTCTCATAACATGGTAACATTCATTGTTTATGTTTACAACATTCATTTGACAATGATTTTTTTTTTCCTATGTGAATGCACTATGCACTGATGAACGAAAGATGAATGATTGGAAGGGCCGAATGTAAGACGGGCCTGCGTGCCCAATTTGTGACCCTTTGAAAACAAAGTTCGTTCGTTCGTTCGTTCTCGTCTCTCTCCCACCCGCACGCACGCACACGCGCGCACACACACACACACACACACACACACACACACACACACAGAATAGGGCTTCAAATGAAAATCTAAAATGTGTGTTTTTTAAATATATACTCTGTTAAATATATTCTTAAAAAGTAAAGAACAAATTATCATTGTTCGAGGTAGTCACCACCGCGTTCAATGCAAATCCTCCAGCGCCGATTGAGTGCTTGGATTCCTGCAGAAAAACATTCTCTTGGTCGTGTGTGTAACCACTCTGGGATCATTACTCGGTGTGCCTGACCCGGCCGAGAACAGTCTGTCACAGAAGTCACGCCGTTTTGAACACTTGCTGGACTGACAGGCATGCATCGCCATACTGGACCTTCATTTGCCAATAAATTTCCATAGGTTTCACTCCTTCACTGATTAAAAAAAACACGGACAACAGAACGCTGCTCCTCTTTGGTGCATGTCAAAAGTGGGGTGGCCATCTTTGAACTGTCCATATGACGTCATCGTGTTCGTCTGCATCTTGATATCACGTGCTTAATACTCTTGATATCCTTAACAACAATACTGGCAAGTTACAAGACAATGGCATGGTTATTGTCATTTCTGTCACACTTTTAAGGTTTTCATTTGAAGCCCCCTTGCGTGTGTGTGTGTGGGGGGGGGGGGGGGGGGGGGAGGTTGTTCAGCGATCGTACCTACACAGGGGATTAACGAAAACTGACCGTGCTTGTGTGTTTACGCGTGCTCGCATATGTGCAATGGTGATTGTGTGAATCTGTATGTGTCTTCCTGCCGACCTTCCTGAACTTAAGTGCAATTAATGTCATAAGCATGCAAGTTAGCGGATGTGAGAAAACCTGACGTTTTAACAATGAAAATAGTTGTGGTGAAGTAAGTGGATAAGGGTTAACCACACATAGGCGAGACTTACACAAAGATAACACAGTAACTGATGTAGCAAGTAGCAACGAGCCCAGGTAATGGTCGAATCAAATATGCTATGGCGTTAAACTAGCAATTTACGGAATTAGCAGTGAAGATGATTAGTGTGTTTTAGGAGGACAAAAAAGATCTAAGTGGTGAAGTGGTTAGTCCGTCTGCCTCGCAAACCAAACGTCGCTAGTTCGTTTCATGAGTACGTCATTCTGTTCATGGGTGAGATTATCTCTGAGACTCCTTAGGGGTCTTCGCTGAGGAGTTCTTGCTCTTTGCGACGCTTTCAGCAGGTCGCTCTGCGGAAAGAGACCGAGCCATATAGGATAAAACCCGGTGCAAGATAGTCGATCACCTCACATGTAGACTCCTTTTCAACATGGAAACGCTGTTTAAGAGGATAATTCTTCAATATCAGCTGAGCTAGACATGACGTTTATGTAACTGTTCTTTTTCACACACACACACACACACACACACACACACACACACACACACACACACACACACACCACACACACAGCACGCACACACAGCACCGCACACACAAAGCACGCAAACATACGCGTTTATGTGATCGCGCGCACTTGAGGCCGGAACCGCAGTACAACACAGATTAACTACTGACAATTCATCAAGTGCCGTGCCGGCTGGCGTAGGCGTTCATGGCTCTCCATAGATCTCGGTCTCCGCAGTTCCACCAAATTTTATGACAATATTTAAGGCACGTTTAGATAGACTGACCGTTTTGGGCAACACTACTACATAGTTTCCCAAACTTTAAAGCAAGTAGAGTAATGGATCTTTTTACATCTTTCAGTGCTAATTCGCATATGTGGCTAACACCATATGTTTACACACTAGTGGTCACTACATGAACAGTGCGGTCAATATCACGTCAGTGACCCTTATTTCCCATAATATTTGCTGGTACTTCATTTTAGACCTGCCCATTTGGGGGTTTTACTGGGATATAGTTTTATTTAATCGTATATCAATATACCAATAACCCCGACGTATATTAAAACAAAACGTTTACTTTATCGTCAACAAGTGCTATCTTTGCACTGAAGGTCGGCTGTTATAAATACCCAACATCCACTATCATGTTTCTGTCTTCACGGTGCACTCAAACAATCTTCTTCAAGGTCATCACTTGATATTGTCCACACATATCCAATGTTGTCTTCCTCTTGCACGATTCCCCACCCGCCTTCCATCCAGCACGAGAAACTGTGTCGTTTGATATGCCCGAGGTACCTTAACTGTCCGACCTTGGTCTCTCTCGGCAATATTGTCCTCAATTCCAGTTATTTTAATACTTCGTTTTCCGTTATAATACTTCATTTTCTGTAAAAAAAATACTCCATTTTATGTTTTAATACTTCGTTTTCCGTTATAATACTTAATTTTCTATTATAATACTTCGTTTTCTGTTATAATACTTCGTTTTCTGTTATAATACTCCATTTTCTATTGCAATGCGTTGTTTTCCGTTATAATACTTCGTTTTCCGTTATAATACTTCATTTGCTGTTATAATACTCCATTTTCTATTATAATGCGTTGTTTTCTGTTATAATACTTCGTTTTCTGTTATAATACTTCGTTTCCTTCTCTTATCATGATATATCTCCCCTTGACAGCTTAAGTTTTACTCCCACATGGTATATCAACCACTGACCGTGTTACCGCATCATACAATAATTAAAACTTAATGCTACGGTCAGCATGACGGAATGGATAAGAACGCTCGTTATTAAACATCCGGTGTGCTGATGCCGAGGTAGCGGGTTCAACCCCTACACTGGTCAGCTGGACTAAAATTTTGACTCCACGCCCATGACATGGACACGTAAATCACAAGTACCTCTGAAGTCGAAATGGGTTCGCCTGATGGCGAGAGACACTGGTAATAAGAAAAGCTGCTAATCCACACGCACAATCGATACAGTGCACAAGACGTCGCAGCACGTGTATGGACCACACTTGATTCACAACCAGCGAACCGGGGGTGGGGGTGGGTGGGGGGGAGTAGACTAAATGCAACAGTTGATCACCGTGTACTTTATTTAATCCATAACAAAGCTGTTGCCGTTACGAGACTTTATTGCGCCGATTTAGCTTTCTGCTGAACGCTTATATTGTCATGTATTGTGACGGGACAGCCCCAGCAGCATCATAATTACCCAAGTTTTCAAGGAATTACAGAGCCCACAATATTTTTCTAAAATTCTCTAAAAGAATAAACGTTCCCCAGAAGAGGATAAAAACGTAAGAGAAAAATACAGAGTCACTTAGAGCCCGCACTATCATTTTTACTACATTGGTAGATCAAAGCAATGTCTGGTCTCTACATCTAAGAGATTTTCCCTTTGATGTTCTGATCAACCAGACATCGCGGAGCCAGTCAGTTGAGATTGACGTGTTAGTTTACAAGCCTGCGGTTGGAATAGGGACTAACACCTTACAGTTCAACAGGACCTAACGTGTGAACCAGTCCACGGCAGAATGGGAGATAAGAGGGTCAGCCAGACCCGTCTGAAATAATACATGGCAGTGCTACTCAGGGGAAAACCCCAGTGTGATCCAAAGACGGCAATATAATGCAGGCCTAACACCTATCTATAAGTCCAGACATTGGGGAGACGGGACAACGTCTGAGTTGCCACCACAAAGGAGCAATTAGGACCAGATACTTGACACCTCACGGCAATACAGCGGCAAAGTAGGAACACATGGCTGACACACTATTGCCAGCAACCCAGGAAGGCGGGTGTTAATAGCCTATTGGAATGTAATGACGCAACTGCATTGTCCGCCAAAGCATGTTTCATTGTTTCAGGCGTGGCGGGGCCTCGGTCCATTTGATTGACAGATGAAACTACCCTTCACAGGAAAGGAGGAGGGGGGAGAAGAGTTTAGGACTTAATCCATCCCGTCATCGTACATGGAAAAATAGGTGGAGTTAATTAATAGGGGAGATATTAATTAGCCAACGTGAAAACTAGCCAGGGCTGAAGAGAATAAAACTACATGCATGGCCAGCAAGACTTCAGACGCAAATTTCACAATAGCATTCTTAGGATACCTACTGGAGAAATATTAACATTTCGTTCTGTTGGACTTCTGTACGAAGTCGTATGACAGGATTTCCTAGCTATAACCCAGATCTCTTAGGAGCAATGGACAGTCAACAATCCATATCAGGAAGTGACTTAGCCTTGTGAAGGGACCAATTTGGACTCCTTCGATCTGACAGTGAACTGCGTCTCACTGGGGGAAGCATGACCTATGTGCTTCTGAGCTTTTCAGCCAGATGAGTTACGTATACCATAATATAATCATCATCATCATATGATCAAGATTAGCAATAATAAACACAGTTGTTGTATTGTAAACTCAGTTGTCCTGTATAATTCTAAATGTTTATAAATGTTTGTGTAGCGTAATCAAGTACACACATTATTGTATCATTTAGTGGGGGTTCGCACATATTGTCCAGAAGTGGGAATCTATGTCCTGGGAGGTATCTTGCCTATGCAGTCATAAGTAACCAGATTACGTTGCATGTCTTAACTCCTCCTTTCTCACTTCTGGTGATACCAAGTACAGCCAAAACTATATAGATATATTCTATCTTCAACGAGCCACTTCTTGGCTGTTTTCTTGAGTATCAGGGACAGTGTCTTAAATCAGCATAACAGACATTTGTTCCACGTTTTCTCTCTGGGATTAGTCAGTGGTAATTAGTCCCTTCTGACAGAGTTAGGGGATCTCAAACTGTATCCAGAACTAACCACCAGTAGAAGAAAATGATTTTGGCTGAGTGGTTGCCCAACCGGGAGCTACCTCAAGCCAGTTGGTGACATATTAGGAATTCTCATCCATGAGAGAATCAGAGAATAAATTCTAGACTATTGATTTTCATAAACCATTCTTTCATTCTTCACCCATTACATTTGCTAAGTATTAACTTAGGAATTTGTTTCTAGGGAAGTTTGTAGAATTTAAATAACTTGTTAAAAAGTTAATAACGGATAATATCATATGAGTTAATTTACATCATTCACCACTGTAGAATTAATAATCACATTAATTAGTGATATTAATTAGTTTATTGATGATTTACTTGATGATTTTTTGATTACATGCTTTATCATTTGATTTAATCATGAATAATTTGATAATGCATAATTACTTCAGTGTATGACGGACTGCTTTGCATCAACTTTCTCACTCTAATTCACTACTATCATTCTCATAGCAGTGTCAGTTCCTCTTGTCACTATCCTGCTCTAGTATAAATCTAACTAGCTCTCTGTAGGGTAATAATATAATTACTTGCCTGAGTTTAAGCTGAGAAGAGATCATGGATGCACGCACAGATTTCTTAGAGTCCGCTAGAGGATGGGGCATAAGGCTCAGCTTAATAGGAGAGAAGCTAGAACTATTTATCAGAGATGAAATGGATTGGTGGGACAAAGAAGATGAGCAGATGATGAAAAGACTTGCAGAATTAGAAGCAGATATGCGTCACAAAGCTGAAGAAGATGAGATTAAGAAGAAGCAAATTGAAATACTGAACGTGGAGGAATCTACCAGCTCGACTGAGGAAAAGCCAATCACTCAAGCCGAAACTCTGATAGAAAGCGGGGAAGCTGACCGTCACAAAGAAGAGGCACGCATTCCTTCGCAAATCCCCATGGCTCAGAAAAACAAAAACTTGCGCACAGAAAGGCAGATGCTTCCCTCAATTCCGAAAAATAAACGGAATATGAATAAATGTACCAAGCGTACGGTAACCAGTCACAAACGTGATAAATGTTTACACCGCAATGACAGCGGATTAGCTGGCTTGGCAACCCAGCAATCTCAGGAGCTTCCTAAGACTTCCCAAAGGAGAAAAATCCAGGAGGAGGAGGACCTGAGGAAAACTATTAAAGAGATCGAAGGCGAGACCTTACCCGATTCTCTTATTCCCTTCAGTTCAGATAAACTAGGAGTGGAAATGAATTCAGCTGAGACTGGAATGGATGTAAAACAGGATTCCAGTGTTTCTTTCTATGTGGCCACACAAGATGAAACAATTATCAGTATGAATTACTTATCTCAGGTGGGAGATGACATTGAAAATGACACCCCACAACATTCACTTCTATTGGATTTGGCACAAGAAAACCAGACCAGGGAGAGAATACCTCAATTGGACTTGGCACAAGAGAGCCCAGCCATGGAGGACAAACAAGACACGGAGGAGAATTCTTACGATGTCAGTATCTTGGAGTCTTTCGAAAAGGAAACTCAAGATACACAAAGCATTCATGTAGGTTATACCACGGACTCTGATTCAGGGACGATAAACATGTCTGCTAACAACAAAGAAGAAAATACTTCTTTGGACAGGATGAAGGTAATACCTATCATCAACACAGCTGAAGCTAACAGGGGATCACAAATGATGGACTCTGCAGCGGAACAAAACCGGAGCGGTTGGTATACTCAACACTCAGGACCTTGTTTACCTTTCACTTCAACCAATGTTGGATGGGGAGAACAGCTGTTTATGTATACTTCTACAAGGAGTGATACAAATTCACAGTTCTTGGGGAACAACATGATTTCTCAAAGCTGGACAACTTCTACTAGCCTTAGACTTTCAAACACAGATTCAAAATGGAACTCTGTTGAAGAGGAACGCACCTGGATAAATAATTATCGAGGGAAGAAAACTCTTAAATCAGGAGGGAGTAAACGGACGCCCTACCAAGAAAGAGGCAAGTATGAGTTGAATGCACATCATAAAATTATGATGTTTAGCAAATTTCCTGCCAAAAGGAGGAGATTAAAGGATTTTATTATGATCTTTGGCCGATGGAGGAAAAGAAAATGGAGCAACATTACTGCGACCAATTCTTTTAAGAAAACACTGATGGCACTTCCTCTGCTTATAGGACAAGGGCCAGAAATAAAGTGGATAATAACAGTCTCTCTGCGGCGCAGGAGAATCTTGTTATACATTTTGCAATTTCCCAGCTGGGAAAAAGTAAAACCTCCAGAGGACAGGACATTACCGAGCAGTAGCCCGGAAATCCGACACAACACCAGAAGCAAAGATTTGCAAGATTTATCATGGGAGGATGGACATGGGATATTTCTTTTGACTCATAGAACATCCCACTGCCACAAAGAATATTGGAAACCCAGACTTGGAGGCAGTTGGAGAACGGAGAGAACTTAGATACATTCTTGAATGCTGCCGAGGCTCTGTTATAGGCTTCATTAATGAACCTACTTAAATTGGAGAGCTATGTGACGGGACAGCCCCAGCAGCATCATAATTACCCAAGTTTTCAAGGAATTACAGAGCCCACAATATTTTTCTAAAATTCTCTAAAGAATAAACGTTCCCCAGAAGAGGATAAAAACGTAAGAGAAAAATACAGAGTCACTTAGAGCCCGCACTATCATTTTTACTACATTGGTAGATCAAAGCAACTGTCTGGTCTCTACATCTAAGAGATTTTCCCTTTGATGTTCTGATCAACCAGACATCGCGGAGCCAGTCAGTTGAGATTGACGTGTTAGTTTACAAGCCTGCGGTTGGAATAGGGACTAACACCTTACAGTTCAACAGGACCTAACGTGTGAACCAGCCACGGCAGAATGGGAGATAAGAGGGTCAGCCAGACCCGTCTGAAATAATACATGGCAGTGCTACTCAGGGGAAAACCCCATGTGATCCAAAGACGGCAATATAATGCAGGCCTAACACCTATCTATAAGTCCAGACATTGGGGAGACGGGACAACGTCTGAGTTGCCACCACAAAGGAGCAATTAGGACCAGATACTTGACACCTCGCGGCAATACAGCGGCAAAGTAGGAACACATGGCTGACACACTATTGCCAGCAACCCAGGAAGGCGGGTGTTAATAGCCTATTGGAATGTAATGACGCAACTGCATTGCCGCCAAAGCATGTTTCATTGTTTCAGGCGTGGCGGGGCATCGGTCAATTTGATTGACAGATGAAACTACCCTTCACAGGAAAGGAGGAGGGGGGAGAAGAGTTTAGGACTTAATCCATCCCGTCATCGTACATGGAAAAATAGGTGGAGTTAATTAATAGGGGAGATATTAATTAGCCAACGTGAAAACTAGCCAGGGCTGAAGAGAATAAAACTACATGCATGGCCAGCAAGACTTCAGACGCAAATTTACAATAGCATTCTTAGGATACCTACTGGAGAAATATTAACATTTCGTTCTGTTGGACTTCTGTACGAAGTCGTATGACAGGATTTCCTAGCTATAACCCAGATCTCTTAGGAGCAATGGACAGTCAACAATCCATATCCGGAAGTGACTTAGCCTTGTGAAGGGACCAATTTGGACTCCTTCAATCTGACAGTGAACTGCGTCTCACTGGGGGAAGCATGACCTATGTGCTTCTGAGCTTTCAGCAGATGAGTTACGTATACCATAATATAATCATCATCATCATATGATCATCAATAGCAATAATAAACACAGTTGTTGTATTTTAAACTCAGTTGTCTGTATAATTCTAAATGTTTATAAATGTTTGTGTAGCGTAATCAAGTACACACCTTATTGTATCATTTAGTGGGGGTTCGCACATATTGTCCAGAAGTGGGAATCTATGTCCGGGAGGTATCTTGCCTATGCAGTCATAAGTAACCAGATTACGTTGCATGTCTTAACTCCTCCTTTCTCACTTCTGGTGATACCAAGTACAGCCAAAACTATATAGATATATTCTATCTTCAACGAGCCACTTCTTGGCTGTTTTCTTGAGTATCAGGGACAGTGTCTTAAATCAGCATAACAGACATTTGTTCCACGTTTTCTCTCTGGGATCTAGTCAGTGGTAATTAGTTCCCTTCTGACAGAGTTAGGGGATCTTCAAACTGTATCCAGAACTAACCACCAGTAGAAGAAAATGATTTTGGCTGAGTGGTTGCCCAACCGGGAGCTACCTCAAGCCAGTTGGTGACATGTATAAACACACGAAGTATTGTTTGGTGCTCACAGAAGGAGAAGAAGAGTGTCTAATTGGTCATGCGTCGAAGTACTCTTGTTCCTGAAGCGAGGCGCTGTCGTCATTTGGAGGTGACAGGTTCGAATCCCGGTCGGCAACTATAGCTTTCAAATTTTATGTTGTCTAGCGCGTCCTCTAGTCTCTACTTTCTTCTTCTCCTTCTGCGAGCGCCAATCAATACTTTGTGTGTTTATTTATATATTGTCATGAGCACGGTCGGACGCGAGTGCGACGTCTGGGCTCGTCGCCTGCTACAGACAGGGAAAGTCTGGCCACATATTCCTTCGTGCATTCAGATCCATAACATGTGATGGCGCTAGTGCATCACACACCCACTGCAGCAAACCTCTTCGGGACAATGTTATTTTGTTTTATTGTTATTGCCGGAAGATAATTTTGAATTTTCATGAGAGGATGGCCAAAGCAGGTAGTTTTTCCACTTGACCCCCATCCCGGATCCGCTCTCTCTCTCTCTCTCTCTCCTCTCTCTCTCTCTCTCTCTCTCTCTCTCTCTCCTCTCTCTCCTCTCTCCTCTCTCTCTCTCTCTCCTCTCTCCCCACACTTTTGTTTGTGCCATCGTTCGCTTGGAGTTCAATCATATACCATACACGTGCTACTACTTCTAATGCAATGAACTGATTTTTGCACGAGGGTCAGCTGTTACTATTACCCGTGTCCTTAGCCATCAGGCGAACCCACTCTGGCTTCTGAGGTACTTGTAATTTACGTCCCCAAATCAAGGACAAGAAGTCAACATTTTACTCCAATTGATCAGTATAGGTGTTGAACCACACGGAAAGTTTCAGAGAGAGCTCTCTTATCCATTCGGTCATGCTGGCCTCAGGCTCTTTATTGTAGATGGTTTCTAAATATAGAAGCTGTGTGCCTGAAGTTCCCTCTCAATAATACCTTGTGTAGCAATTTGTTTGCTTGTTTCGTTTACTTCTTTGGTTTATCAATAAAATGCTTATTATTAATGTTAATATGCACCTGAAAGTTACCTTTACATTCAGAGATGTGCCGAATTCTTTAGCCTTTGAAAATAAAGTTCGGTCGTTTCTACCTTCGATCGAATGACCTGCCTGCCTACCTACTTACCTGTCTACCTACCTAACCCAAACCCACCAATCTATTTACCTACCTAAATAGCTGCCTGCCTGTCCATCATTCATCCATACCTGACTGCCTGTCCTGCCCTGTCATATCCACCCATCCATCCATCTAACTTTGTTGTACGGCATATTTCCCAAAGCCTTATTATAATTACCACAACAATAATTAGAATTAATTAGTAATGTAGTAATGATTAATGCACATTTCCCATATTTTACAATACATATCATATTATTATTGAGATGCAGAGGTGTTTCCAAGGCACTAGTGCCAGGTTCTATACTGGCCAAGACCTACTGACACGTCATCGCCGTGCGTCCTGGGCAACAGGTCCCTTCGGGGTCCTGGCTAACGTAGTAGGATCGCTGATTTCTCCGAAGTCGGAGAGTATCTGCCTGCATGGCGAGGAACCACCAGTCTGCACACCAATAAGCCAGACATGAGACAACGGATACTCACGCAAACCTCAGTCAGGTATAACATCACACTGATGTTGGACAACAGGATGTCATCATTCGACATACAGGACTTCATGCTGGAGTTCACAGCCAGCGAACGCAAGCAAGCATTATTACTGCTACTGTTCAAGATTATCCGAATATGTGATGTAAGAATACAATTTAAAACATTTGTGTCAGGAAAAAGATTACGAAGGGCAGAAGGTTAGACAGGTCTGCATGTCCAATTTCTAACCCTTTGAATGAATATAAAGTTCACTCGTGATCGTTTAATATAACAGTTTTAAACTACACTCTTCGCTTTACATGTATATATCCTCATGCTTTTTTACATATCTAAACGTGGAATACAGAAAACGAAGTGGAATATAGAAAACGAAGTGAACTCCATTCAACGATCTTTAACAGCTTTGTGAACAACCAGGCCGATATACATTCATTCAATCGATATTTCCCTATGTCCTGGTGTATGTTTTTTTGACATGTACTAATAAAATACACGTATAACTGACGTTGGTAATTTTATTACTAACTGTATTCGATTAATGCTGGGTATAGAAAGTGAACACTGTAAAAGAGCATAATTCATTAATTGAAGTGCATACATTTCGCATTCCATTGACATTCTGTTGTTGGCACTTTTGAAGCACGCACACACACAATACCGACAAGAGTACATCAATATGGCTAGTATTAAACAACAGGATTTCGACATTACACCTTGCTTGATATAGAGAGGTGTGTATGTGTGGGTGGGGAGGGGGTGAGGGGGCAAATTGACGCTGAAATTGCAGTCACAGGAGGACAGGTGCCAATGGAGACGTTTCTATGGCGCGGAAATCTCCGCGTTAGGTTCCGGGTCATTATCATTCGACCTACTCTATTCATAACTGGTGTATAACGATAGAATTCAGCTTTATTTTTAACTTTAAAAACACTAAATATAGTTGTGGCGTTATTGTGAAATACAATAAATAATAAATACATGTTTGCAGGCAGAATTTTGACCTCATTTGAGAGGGACTGTACTTATAAAATATATTATTCTCAAGTGTCATACCGATAGGCGTGGGCAGTTATTCGCCATCTCACACGATCACCAGTACTGGATCAGGTGTATGTTCATGTCCCGATTGTGCCACGCGGCCAAACCACCTACCTATCTCTCCTTTGCTATTTCCCTGTCTAGTTTGTCACTAAGTTTTCAAGATTATTTCTCTTCCAAACGTGGCCAACAAGTCTGGACTGTCTACTGTCTAAATATGTGGTTGTCCTTTGGTTCTTAAAAGACTGTCTCATTCGTTTTTCCACCCGTCCACGGTTTCCTTTGCCCTTTCTTCAGAAACTGCATATTAACTGTCATTGGGTATTTCTAATCTTGCCTGCTTATTGTCCATATTTCAAATGTATACAGTATATGTTGTATATATCGCTTTAACTCTTTTCGGCAATGAAAATGACAGCTTGTGTATGTTTTTCATCTTGCAAAAGGCTACTTTTCCATAATGATTCTTGTTCTAATCTCTACAAGGCGAATTCCGCCAGATGTTATAACTGTTGTAAGATCCATTCATCCATCGTGTGCCATGCCATAAAGTGTGGGCGGTCATGACTCGCCATTTCACTCGATCACCAGAGTCGTGGATCAGTTCAGTGTTCCTGTATCGACCATGCTATGTGGCCAAGACATCCAGGTATTTACTTCTCGGTCTTCCCCTCATTGATCTGTTCCCTTCGATTTTGCCAGTCACCAAGTTCTCCAATCCATTTCTTCTCATAACATGTCCGAAAAAAATGTTAATTGTCTACGTCTAATTTCTCTAATCAATTTAAGATTTTCATTTGTTTCCTATAGTATTTGGTCATTGGTTTTTCTGTCTGTCCGTGGTATTCTTTGCATTCTCCTCAGAAACCACATTTCTACAACCATCAGATGTTTTTCAGCTTGACTGCTCATTGTCCAAGTTTCACATCCATACAAAATTATAGGCTCTATGCAGCACCTCAACACTTTTTCTCGTTTCAATTGACATCTTTTTATTGGTCATTATGTTTTTCATCTTGCTAAAGGCCATGGCGATTCTTGTTCTAATCTCTTCAAGACATCTCCCATCAGATGTCATGCCTGTTCCGAGATAATTGTACCGATTCACTTGTTGAAGAATATTCCCATTTACTTGTATATTACATTATGGTACTTCTTTCTTCCTGGTGACGACCATAATCAGTGTCTTTTTACAATTTAATTCTAACCCCAGTTGTTCACTGTGTGCAACAACTGCATCTACTAATTTTTGCAGATCCTGCTCATTGTCTGCAATCAATACTGCATCATCTGCATATTTAATGTTATTGATGTTTCGTCCTCCAAAGATAGTTTTACTGATTTACCTGTGTAAGAATTTTCCCATTTACTTGAATGTTACCATGCGGTATTTCCTCCTTCTTGGAGATGACAGAAATAATCCGTTGTTGATCACTGGTTTTTATAAGTATGAGAAAAAAGACATTTCTTCTCTTCTCTATCTTGCTTGTTAACATTCTGCAGCCACGTCCTTAGGCCCTCATTTAACAGTCTATGTATGTCTTTCTAAAAGCCCAGTTATATCTTCAACAACAAATTTGAACCCAGTACTTTCTGCCTGCCTGCTGATGTCTCCTACAGCATTTTCGGTGGCTTCAACCCTTTGAACCCACACATTAACTGATTCAGTGCCGAAGGATAATATATCCCATAATGTGACAAATTGGATAGTAGGACGATATATCGCCAAACTAGGGTCATCGTGTTTTTATTTTGTTTCGTGGTATCTTCCGCGATCTCAAAGCTCGGTAAATAAAGGGAAACTTACATTATAATACTTTCTTATTTGATTGTGTACAGTGTTTGGCCCAAACTTACTTTTTGTTTGGCTTTTTTTTCCATATCCCTTTACATGACAATCGCTGTCAACACCAGCATTTTACTGCTGTGGTTGATGTCTTGTTTGTTAATTCAAATGTTACTGGAAATCGTCTGTGCATTTCGTATGTACCGCAGGGGCGATCATGGATTCCATCAAAATAGGGCGGTTTCGAATTTAGTTTTTTTTTTTTAAATTGATCAAGGCTCCCTGGTCAACACAGTCTAAAGTCGGTTCAAGGAAACGTCTTGGGAAGTAAGGCGACCGGCGTTTACCCACCACATCATTCGCTGAATGCCGTTCGGTCTATAAAAATATGGGTCTAGATACATATGCCTAATGCGCCTTAAGCGTAAAAAGGACGTTTATTTGACTTACAGGAGCACATAACTATATACCAGCCTAATACAATGCCCTGTTCTCTCGGTCAAGTCAACAGAGCCGTGAGAAGAAAGCGGATCACGATCCACCAGGTGCACGACATTCACCATACCGAGCGCACGGGTGGCTGGGACCATTGCAATCAGTGGTGATCACATGTTTGGAAACTGGCCTGTAGGGGATCCGACGCACATCAGGGGAAAATAACACCCGGGAGTCAAGACCCGAACACCCAAACTCACTCCTGATAGTGTAAAGAAGACAGAGAAACCGAAATGTATGTAAACGGGTGACAATCTATGATGTTCAGAATCCTCCTGTTGTGCCTCCTCCACAGTGGATTTTATACTATTTGTCAGTAGTGGAAGGTTGAAAGCGCTCTTGATTTGACCTTGTTGTAGCTCGTAGCGCCTGCTTGTGGAGATTTCTTCTCAACGCTACAGTTTGAAAAATAAACTAACAAGAAGATTTCTGGGAAATCCAAGAGTAACCAGTGTTCTATAGCAGTTACTAAAAGACGTAAATGTTGTCTCCGTGTCATAACGTTTGTGTTGTAGCCCAATGTTCCCGCACAGTACCACGTATGATCCACAATTCCCGCAGTCTTGGCCTCGCTGCGACATCCACTGCTGTGCTACCGTTCAAGAGTTGGTTATTTATTGCTGCTAGTCTTTCACCCGTGTCCGTGTTCAATGACCTCACTGCAGGTGCCTTCGATTACGATCATGTGTCATAAATGTCATACCATTGTGAACTGTGCACATTTTGTCATACATGATGAACTTTTATTGCTGTGTTCTAACGTCATAACTCTTGCTAATGTTTACAGAACATATTGGTATGTGTAACCTGTGTCCAGATTTCAAAATGATTTAATTGAACCACATATGGATGCATTCCCTATACATTAGCACGCGTGTATGTCACAGAAATGACGTAATTTTTTAAAATTAAACGCTGTAGTGACGTTGCTAATGCAAGACAGTCTTATCATCATCATCATCATCATCATCATCATCATCATCATCATCATCATCATCATCAAACGTCTTGTCGAATGACGTGGGCGATTATGCTTCTCCACATCTTGAGATCCCCAACAGCGTGTGCTAATTCATGTGTTGCCACATTTCTGTGCCATGATACAAGGCTGTCAAGAATCTTAACTTGCGGTCTTTCTCTATCTCTCTTTCCACAAATCTTTTCAGCTGCTACAATATGTTCCACTTTTTCTCTTCTCATAATGTGGCCAAAAGGTGACTATAATCTCTTTCTAATGTTGTCTTTGTGTCCAAGCCCTTTCAAAACATGTAGATTACTGATTGTGGCTGTTCGAGAAATTTTAGAGCATATTTCCGTAAAACCACATCTCTGTAGCCTAAGGGAATTATTTCGCTTGTTTACTAAATGTCCAGTGATCACAGCTACATGTTAAAACTGGTTCTATGTAACACGCACACATTCTTTTATCAACCTCCAATGATAGGGATTTGTTGTTTATATGGTCTTCATTTTATAAAACGCAGTATCTGCTTGTCCCATTCAGTTCTGTATCTGTCATACTTCTCCTATCTGATGTTATCCTTGTTGCTACATACTAGAATGTCTGTACTTGTCTCAAATTAATGTTACTGATTTTAAATATATATTTATGCACAATCCATTTCTTTGATATTACCCTTTTTTTTTACACGATGAATACTATCTCTTCTCCTCCCCCCCCCCCCCCCCCCCCAATATCTATCTACAGACACAGTATGTATAATTTTTCGCAGTTCTTTCTGACTTGGTGTCAAGAATTGAATAACGTTATATTAAGACCTAATTATGACCACCAACAGTATTACTTTACATACTATCATCATCATCATCATCATCATCATCTTCATCATCAAGTACTATGCCAGCTGGCGTAGGCGTTCATGACTCTCCACAGATCTCAGTCTTTGATTTTCTGCATGAACTCTGCTGACGATATTCCTACATACCACCGTCTCAATCCATCCAGCATCACTTCTTTTGGTCGGCCTCTGCCTCTCTTCCCCTCGATCTTTCCAGTTGTCGCGATGTTCTTCGATGCCTCTCTTCTCATCACATGACCAAGGAAAGCTGTTTGTCTCTTTCTTATTGCTGTATATAATATTGTTGTATACGATATAATATTGCTGTATACCGTCTAAAGATCTCACCATATAGTAAGTAAAGTAAGTACAGGCTCGCTTTTTTTACAAGCCTAAAAACGCATTGGACATACGGTGCTAGATCCTTCGATGCCTCTCTTCTCATCACATGACCAAGGAAAGCTGTTTGTCTTTTTCTTATTGCTGTATATAATATTGTTGTATACTATATAATATTGCTGTATACCGTTTATAGATCTCACATTATAGTAAGTAAAGTAAGTACAGGCTCGCTTGTTTTACACGCCTTAAGACGCATTGGACATACGGTGCTAGATCCATATTAGTATAGACTAATCAGCACTGTCTGCTTTATTGACTACACTAAGGCACATATTCGGGTGACACACATAGACGTGATTTTTTTTTTAAAGCTACATATCCCTTACAGGACGTTGCAGTCACCACTAGCATTTTTCAGCTGCTGTTGATGTACTTGGCAAGATTACAGCTCAGTAGTTTGCCACTGCTTTCTGAGCGACCGGCTCACATACCCCGTAAGTAACCAACGCGATGCGATGCGCTGCCGAATCTCGCGCAGCTGTGTTCCTCGCGTGGCTATACGGGATTACGGAGAAAGTTGTTAACCTTTCGCCAGGGAGACGGCATAAACATGATTAAAGTGTTGGAAATGTTAAACAATGATGGTAAAGATCTAAGAATAATACAGATCATATATTGGCAAAAAAGAGCAGCCATAAGATTTGACAATCAATTGGGAACTTTTCAACAAATTATAGAAGGTGTTAGATATGGTTGTGTATTATCACCCGATCTGTTCAGTTTGTACAGCGAAATAATAATGAGATCCTAACAAGACATGCCAGGAATATCAGTTTGTGAGCTTAATGTAGTTACCTGCGTTATGCTGATGACAAGGTTGTGGTTGCTGAAAATGAAACGCAGTTACAAGAATTGATAGATATAATTGAGACAGAATCTCAAAACATAGGACTTAATCTGAATAACAGAAAAACAGAAGTAAAGGTTGTTACACAGAAAAAGTCTATACCCAAATGCAACATCAGAGTGAATAAAACTAATCTGAAACAAGTCATTCAATGCACTGAAGTATTTGGGCACTGCAATAACAGCAGATAGAAGATGGGCGACGGTGCCAGGGTAGTTGAAAGCGAACCCCGCTGGTAATGTAACGTGCACGATCGCACGCGGGTTCAACGCCTGGGCTCGTCGCTGGTCACAGTGAGGCAAAGACTGACCACCTCTTCCTCTTGGCTCTAGGGCCTAAAGAATGTGATATCAGGCCCACAGCAGGAAAATCCCATGGGACAATTAAATCAAACAAATGGACGATGTACCAAGTTAGTTACACGTAGAATAGCTCAAGCAAATGCAGAATTTCACAGGATGAAGAATATTTTCTGCAATATATCTTTGTCATCGAGGTGAAGGCAAGAATTCTTAAGAGCTACATATGGTCAATCATGATATACTGAAGTGAATCATGGACAAATAGCAGACAAAGAGGGGATTCTGTGAAAACCGCCGTGATGTGGTTTTATAGAAGAATGATGAGAGCACTGGACATTTAGAAAGACCAATGAAGACATCTTGAAAGAAATTAACTCACAAAGAGAACAAGTTACTCGTATCAGAAGAAGGAGTCCACGTTCTTTGGGCATGTCATGAGATGGGCTAAGTTGGAGTTAGTCGTCACAATGGGAAGGTTGGTGAGTGTGTGTGTGTGTGTGTGGGGGGGGGGGAGGCAAAGTCAGACCAAAATGCTGGACAGTGTGACATCATGGCATGGAGGAACGTCGGTATCAGAAATGATTCGCAGCACAAGAGACAGAAGGCTGTGGTCAGCCATGATCACCAACGCTACACGGCATGAACTATAAGAAGTTTAGTTAAGTCAACGGATCAACATCACGGCACACTGGTGTAACCCATAAGTGCTCCGTTCTACTCCTAACTCAAGCCTGAGTCCGGAGAATCTCAGCTCAGTGCACTAACTCCGTAGCACCGGCGAGAATCCTGAAATACTTTGGGTAGATTTTTAACTCCAAATTTTGCCCGGGCAGAGCCGTTAGGCTATTCTTCTCGATTTCCAACTGCCAAGGGATTTTTTTTACGTGCGCAACACTACACACGGGCGTCCGATCTCACTACCCAGAGACCACGGGAAATGTTACTAGAAGTCCACGTGAAAAATTTCCGGCCCTCACCGGGGCTTGAACCCGGGACCTCCAGCACTCGAGGCGGACACCATACCTCGAGACCACTCGACCCCCCTATAAGAAGATGTGTAAATATCGCACAGGCGCCTTTACTCCCCAATTTAGGCCGACCTGGGAGCCCAGGTCAATTTTGTACATTTCGAATCGGCCCGGATGCGGATAGAACCCATGACCGCCGGGCCGACAGGCGAGCGTCTAGCCACCACGCTTCCGCGGCGCCCGGATCTCAGTATTTGCTCACTGTATAGCGGAAACAAATCACGGGAAAGTAAACATCAACATCTGATGCTCTTCGTTATGCAATGAAATTATCCTAAATGGTTCTTACGTGGATTTAAAAACAAAGATACATCCCCAAATATTTGCCGTCAAAAAGGCACAGGCTGATAGTGTCAAACAACTTGGCAAATAAATATCTCAATGACGACACGATCACGCCACTGTCGGGTGTTGCACCGTTCATAGGGTTTGCTATCATTAGCGCTATTTTTGGCACCTGTTCAGACCAAAGGGCTTGAAGTTAAATGAATGACTTTTGTGCGTTATTTTTGACTACCGTTATTTCTCTCTCTCTCTCTCTCTCTCTCTCTCTCTCTCTCTCTCTCTCTCTCTCTCTCTCTCTCTCTCTCTCTCTCTCTCTCTTACACACATTTAGTAGCAGCCTTAGCAACGCAATGTCATAAGTGAATGTCCTCCTCGTTCAATCTGCTTCTTCAGCATTGGTTATAATTATGGTGGTACATAGCATGGTTTGTATAGTCCTTTCTTATGGTCCTATCTGTCCCGCCTCTCTTGTATCTCTCTGGTCTCTCTGGCCTTTCATGTGTCGCTCCCGTCCCTTCCCCCGCACACACCATGCACGCACATGTTCACAATTTCTGCTTTTATTTCTCTGTCGATGATAAATAACATCAATACGCTAAGCTAAGAGATTCCCAACAGTAAACAGGGCCAACCTTGATTTTCCTGAAAAAATAATCTACAAAGCATTAATGTGCTTTTAAACCTATAACTGCGCATTAATGTTTTTTTTTTCTTATATATCTTTGCTAATTTTTTTTTTCTCTTTTTCTCATGTTCTCTCTTAAACATCTTTGCTAATTTTTTTCTCATTTTCTCTGTTATATATCTTTGCTAACCTTTTTCTCATTTTCTGTCTTATGTATCTCTGATAATCTTTATTTTGCCGTCTCCCTGGTCTAGGAGTTACACGACTTTCTCCGTAATCCCGTATATACTCTCGTGAATAACGTGACGTGCGCACGAATCGGTAGCGGTTCTCTCCGCGTCGGTAACTTACGGGGTATGTGAACCGGTCGCTCAGAAAGCAATGGCAAACTACTGAGCGTAATCTTGCCAAGAAATCAACAAGCAGCTGAAAAATGCTGATGTTGACAGCGATGTCCTGTAAAGGATATGCGGGGGGAAAAAAATCTTTATTTTACAAAATAATTAATATCGCCGCTTATATAGATGCAGAGACTGGAAATTTATATTTCCCCAGCTATATCCAGCACTGGTGTTTGCAATATTTAACATGTTTCAGCAATGCAATGAAAATAATAGTTATATATATATTGTTATTTAATAGAGGTCATCACGGCCACGTGGTTTAATGCGCTTGGCTTAAAAGTTTTGGTGCGCTGACGGCGGGGTAGTGGGTTAATCCAATTCACCGGTCAGTCGGATTTCAGCGCTCACTGAGACTTCTCATTCCCCTAGTGAACGTAAAATGTCCTAGTAAATCAACCTAGGTCTGGGGGTTGATGGATCGTCCGGTGGAGGACATTTAACATGAAAATGTAACTGCATTCGGTGTAAGTATTGCATGTCCTCAATAACATTAACAAACTCTCACGGGCAATCTCTCTCTCTCTCTCTCTCTCTCTCTCTCTCTCTCTCTCTCTCTCTCTCTCTCTCTCTCTCTCTCTCTCTCTCTCTCATCCATCCATCCATCCATCCATCCATCCATTCATCTCTCTCTCTCTCTCTCACACACACACACACACACACGCCTACACACATTTAATAACAGCCATAGCAAAGCGATGTCATAAATGCAGTCAGTGTAAATACTGCATGCCCTCAATAAAACTAACAAACCGTCACAGACTCTCTCTATCTCTCTCTTTATATGCCTGTCTGTCTCTCTGTTTCTCTCTCGCGTGCTCTCTCTCTCTCGCTCGCACACACACACACACACAAACACACACACACACACACGCCTACACACATTTAAAAACAGCCTAAGCAAAGCGATGTTATAACGGGCTACGTCGAGTTGCCTGTACTACTGTTCCCACAACTGCCAACATATGGTGCGGATTTGTAGGCGTGTCGAAATGTCTTCAAACATCTCTCTCTCTCTCTCTCTCTCTCTCTCTCTCTCTCTCTCTCTCTCTCTCTCTCTCTCTCTCTCTCTCTATCCCACCTCCGCTCCTGCCTATAACCCGGTGGGAAGGAGATAGAGAGAGACAGAGAGAGAGAGAGAGGGGGGGGGGGGGGGTGTGGTGACGAACGAACTTCACACAGACACACACACACACACACACACACACACACACACACACACACACACAAACCTACACATGTATAGGCACACACCCATACATACCTGCATGTAATGTGTGTGCGCGCGCGCGCGCATGCTTGTGTGTGTGTGTGCGCGCGCATGCATGCATGTGTAAAGCTACAAAAAGTTAAAATTGTGTAAAGCTATAAAAAGCTACACTTTATGTTTTTCAATTGTTTGCATTTCCCCACCTTTGTGCAGTTAAACTCATTTCATGTATACATGAAACCATGGGAGATAAAGTGGCCGGTACTCTACTTCCCCCATCACCCCACTGAGTCTCGTCTGTTCAAGCAAGTATGGACCGATCATCAGATTATCAATCGGGCGCGTTGGTGTAACGGACATGACGTTAGTTACACCGACAATGGCATGAGCGCCGTCGAACGAGGGTTCGATGGCGGCTCTCGACGTTCGCTACGGGAGGAAAGACTGATCACCAATTCATTCCATCGTGGACTCGGGCCTACAAAATGTGATGATCATAACACTTCACATTATCACAGCAAGTTCCTACCACGGGACTTGTTTCACCAAATTATTAGCACGATACAAAGGTAAGAGTGGTGATCTTTCAGAAAGAAATGGCAAACTACTCAACGCAAACTGGCCAAGAAATAACAAATAGCCTAAAACATGCTGGGGTTGACTGCGACTTCCTGTAAGGGGTATGCAAGTAACTTGTTTAACGATGTCCACCAAGGGGACAGTCCTTCAAGTTTATATTCACACTACATGCTGCAAGCCAATGCTTCGTTGTGTACAAATAAAATTATTCTGCCTGGCTATTGAAAACCTAGAGAACTAAGGTATTCAGCTTTCTTTTAAGAATATGTGATTTAATGGGTATCTAGTGAATGTGTGCCGGCTTCCTGGCCTAGAGGTTAGCAACTTTTCTCCGTAATCTCGTATACTGTCGTAAGTAACGTGACGACGGTGTGACATACTGTCTCCAGTCGCACCAGCTTACAGACATTTTTAATAGCGGTTCTTGGAAAGACTGATTTCATGTGTGAGAGACTGGCACTACCTTGTATGGGAAGGAATGCCCGCACTCAGATAGAGGCAAGGGAAAGTGCCCATAGCTCAGAATAGCCTGGGATAATCTGGTAAAACTTCCCGGCGGGACCAGACCTAGTCATTTGAGTCTGGCAGCTTCAACCATGTAGACGTGTTTTTTCCCGGGGGGGTACCCCCTTTGTGGGGGGAAAAATTTCGCCTCTCTGTTGCATTGGTGGCATATATATATATATATGTTTTTTTTTTTTTGAATGATAAGATTTGTGTTAATTATTTAATACAATTTTTGGGTTTTGATATTAGAAGTCTACTACATGTCCTGTATGTATTTCGGGGACTTTGCTACGGCACCCTTTACTTCTGTAAGAAAGCCGGCCTGGGGTTTTTAACGTCTATCTATACCAATGTCCTATTTTTTCCTATCTTACAATTCTTATTTTTCTTATCATGCTGTGAACATAAATCTTCTTTTGAAGAGTATGATGTCTCTGTAAATTCTGTACTTTTTTCTGCAGAGGTCAATCTATCTTCAATTTTGGGTTTACTCCCAATTCGGGGAAGAACTTCGCTTTACTTGACTTATGCCTGGTAGAGTGTTCAGGTGTTATATAATGCCTTTGTAAAAGATTCAGTTATTTGTACCCCACCTATTATATTGTGTGTTGTGAATCTTTACTGTATCTGTGTACAGAGTATGGGGGAAACGGACTCTATATTTGGTTTTGTATGACACCCTGGGTCCCCGATAAGACACCCCTTTGTTTTTGTCGAATTTTGGTGGATCATGGATGTCGTGGCTCAATCATATTTATGAGAACGGTTTCACATACCTAAAAAAACTCATTTTTTTCTGCCGTAAATCGTGCAGTGTTAGCCACTTGCCGCTATGACAAGTCTTTGGGGCGCCAATATGGCCACCCCTTCGTTTTAAATTTACACACCCCACCCCGTGCATGTTTTTATAACAGATTGTGTCCTCCAAATTAATGGAGTGTTTGTAGGTGGGAGAATGTATCTCCATTAGGTAATTGTGTTGTCCTGTTTGGTGAGGGGGTAGCGTGTACATTTCCCCCGCCCCACTTTCCCGCCAAAATAAAACCCCAATACGATACGGGCCCAAACAGGTATACCATTTCAGGGGAGGGGATGTCCTCTCCCTATATATGTTCCGTTTTTGTCTCTGTGAGTCTTATGACCCACTTACAAAACTAAAATTTTCATAGCTTGTCATTTTGATTTGCGGCAAATGAGGCAAACCGACGGGGAACAGTTTGGTCTGATATTTGGCTAGATCAAAGCCGTTTTTTTTTTTGTCTACACCATCTTGATGATTTTTTTCCAAGCCCAAAAACATTATTGGCTTGGGTGGGGCAGAGGGGGAAATCAGTTGAAACTGGGGAAACCCCCGTCATTCCTTCCAATTATTTGGGGGCCCGGGGGGAAATAATCCCCTATTTTCATCAAGACCGGGACAAAACTCCAGACGGAGTTATCTCCATTTTTGGTTCCACTCCTCATGGCAGGTGAAGAGAGATGGCGCCCATTTTATCCCTGAAATATCAGGAAGTAATTCTGAAAATTATGGACTGGAGGTGTCTCTCGATGTGAAGAGTCATACTATGGGAGTAAACCTTCGAAACCAGCACGGATCTTTCCCGTGGTACAAATTTTCCCACTGCGACATTGTGGATCCTTTTTTTTCCCCTTTCGACGAACCCGGTTTCCCCCTTTATATTCCGGGAAGCCGCATATTTGATGTTCAGCTAGAGATGACACTAACGCATAGAGAGTTCTTCGTTCGCTGGAAAAACCCCCGCAACTTTTTTTAGAGTCTGTGCTTTATTCTTCCAAATGTTGGGAGAAAGGGGGTTCTTATTCTTCCCGGGGAAACAGGGAAGTTATAGATATGCCGCAGTCACAGATGGAATGGTTCTTTTCTTCTGAGAGGTCGTTTATAGTCTTCAGTTTTTATGAACCCAGCTACACTTCTCTAGGGTTGGGGTTTAAAAGTCGGGGCTGAAAAAATTTTAGACTTCATCGTTTTCCCCCGTTACCAAAGCAAAGTCCTTTCCAATTACTGGAAACCCCTGGAGAGATTCAACTGGCTTCTGCCCATTTCTCAGGGGGTAGGGCCTTCCTTTATCAACAACTCCAAATAAAGGGGCGTTGGAGCTTTTTGTGAACCCAAATTGTCCTAAAAATGATTGGGCGGTTTTTTTCAAATTTTTCAAACCCTTTTTTATGCGGGTAAAAGTTTTTCCTCTCGAAACCCCAATCCAGATTGAGTGGAAACCAACTTCAAGTCCGCACCCTCATCAATTTTATAGAAGGGACCATTTGAGAACAGTTCCTCCCCTTTTTTTTTTGGGCCCAAACATGATTTACTTTTATCAATAACAACGATCCCACACCCTTAAATTGATCCCGTATCCAGAGAAACCCTTTTTTTACCTCAGTGGCACAGTGTGGAGTTTGGTCAAAATTTTGGATGGGGGGAGCCCCGCGTTTTTGCGGTAGAAAAAAGGGCGAGGAGGGGAGGGTAAAGGGGAAAAGTAAAAAGTGTCATCATCGAACTGTTAGTGTGGGAGAAGAAAAACATTTTAAGAAGCCCGGTGGGAGGGACTCTACATTCTCCTGATGTTTTAGATTTTCAGTCATACATTATTTGGGGAAAGTTATTTTTGGGGGTTTATGGTTATTAGAGAGTGTTTCGGGAGACAGAGTCTCAGATACCGCTTATGAGTCTGTCAATAAACATATATGTTCGTCCGGAGAGTTTTTCATTGTCTTTCGTGACCCCCGTGTTACAAAGGGTTTTTTGTCGTAGAGAATGTGCTATTGGGGTTATAATAATTTTTCTGCAGAGAAAAACCAGGGGAGGTCGACCAACACACAGTCTTAGTATTTTAATAATTAAAACTTGATAGAGATCTGTGGGGGAAAAATGCCTATTCTCTGTTTTAGTCCCTTTAGGAAAATAGTTTACCTTGTAAAGTGGGGGATTCCTTTTTTCGACCATCATCCCCCCTTTTTTTTTTTCTTTCAAAAGAGGGCCAAAAAAACTACTCTATTCCCCGGAGTCTTTTTGGAAAAAACTGTCCGAATCAACTGCCTATTTTTGGCGAACCTGAGGGACCAAATGAATCATATACCCTAGACTTTATTTCAAGGGCCCCTTGTATATGGTGCTCACACTTATTTTTCCCACATAAATTTTTGGGGGGCCTCGTCCGGGGGATTTTTTTTTTCTTCCCTCTTTCCCAAAATTTTTTTGATTCAGATTCTTCCCAAAATTTTTAGGTGGGGGGTTAACTGACCTGGAAAATTTTATGTTATCTCACAGGTGGGCGGCGTTGATTGATAGTTTTTTCATGGTTTACGGGCATCTTTAGTAAAAAATGTTCACTGATGGTTTTGAAAAAGGGCCCTAAGTGTATTTTTATTTTGTGAGAGTTTTTTTTCAAATCTGATCACATATGCCCCCATGTGTATTAAAACTGTTGCAACAAATGCCTGGGTTTTCCAAATTTTGGCCCAACTATGGGCCTAACAATTGTTTTTATTTTTTAAATTTTGGTTTTTAGGTCACCTGCAACATAGAGGCAAATTTAAATTTTTTTTTGCACTTAAACAACTAGGAAATTTTCCCCACAGCTTCTTGTAAAAATTTTTTTAAAAACC